>FASU01005188.1:0-13982 GCA_001486225.1 Heliconius pardalinus sergestus | reverse complement strand
AAAATGAGGCTATTTTATATTTAGGTTAGAAACAGCCGCTCACTTTGGTGGACAGAGACCGTCACCCGTTCTTGAAGATATAGTCTCTGATAAAATAAAGGCCATTCCTACTACTAGTGTTTCAGAAAAATCAAAACCTTATGTCCCAGGTGAGATAAAATATTTAATAATAAATATTACTAAGGCCTTCCTGGCGTAGGCAAACAGCGTCTAACAGTAAATGCGATATTTGTGGGTCCGATTCTCATGCATCGAAATTATATATTAGGTACTATTTTCTGTTTACCACCCCTGATAGGCGCAGTGTAGGGTTAAGTTCCGCCACCAAACGGGTCTCTAATTTGGGTAGAAAGGGGAGAACAAAGTATTTTGACAATAAATTCTCACTGCCCTTTATCATAGCTCTGTTCTTTGTCATAGGCTTCTATATTTTCTAGCGTAAAAATGAAAAAAATATGGCATAAAGTTTATACCGTTATTTTTTTAAATTAATATGTTAATATGCTTATGTTACTTTAATATGTCAATATTATTCATCTTTTTTAATATCTCTTGCGCATTATGTAAGTTGCGCTCACCTTCTTAGGTAGAACCTCCTTACATGCAGGTCGGTCGTATTTTAAAAGAATAATGAGATTAATACATTTTCAGATACGTCTGAGATTACAACAAAATACATAGCTGGAATAGCTACAGAAGAATGTAAGTCTTAAAATATTATTTATTTTGAAAATTGCTCAAATTTTAAAAAAACTTAAACCAAACGAGGCTAGTCCTTGCGCAGGAACACAGGGATGCCACTATAAATAAGACAGGTTGTGGGTTGGTTATAAAATATTAAATATTTTCATTTCCTCGCTCTGGTAACGAGGCCTCCAGAATTCAACGAATGTCGGAAACGCAAGTGTTTTAAGGTTCCCAGGTTCCCTCTGCCTACTTTGCTTACTACAGAACGTTAAAAGAAAGGAAATATATAAATAATTATAGACATAATAATGTCAAACTTTAAGGTGGCTTAGATGCGAAGGCACTTGCAGCTTTACAAAAATCTATAGATGCCGCAAAGGAAACAGAAAAGTACGTACTTTAGTTTACCAATTCCAACTCAGGGTATAATTTTAATGTTAATGTTCAAATAGACTTTTAACTGGTTAATTATATTAAGGTCTATACTAAGTATTTAAAATATAAATTGTTGTTATATGTTTTTGGTTAGGTATGTTTAGTTCTTTAAGATATTATATAAAACTCAATTATAAGGCTTAATTGTATTTATAAACAGTTTTTTTATTTATTATAATTCTTACTTACACTACTGATATTTCTATATTTATACAATATCTCCTTAAGAGAATCCAGTTATTCATTTCAGTTGCCACTTGCCAACTTAATTATAACACTATAATCTACATTCATAAAAAAATATAAACATTGATTATAAATAAATTTAAATTCATTTATTACAAAATATGTTAATTATCGATTACATGATAAATTTTATACAACCATACAAATATTTCTTATGATTGAGGAAGTTGGCACGTAGATAGCATTACCGCCATAATGGTGGACAAGACCGCTATCTATCTTTCTATCTTTTTTGGCCATCTTTAAAATGTTCTATTGTTGAATAAATAGTGATAGACTGACACTAAGCATGTATGTAATATCTTAGAGATAAACCACCAGCTCCACCACCACCGTCAGTAAGTGATGATACGGCAGCGGGTATGGCAGATGACACGAGCTCTAAAAGAACTAGTATTCCTCGTGGAGATGATCATGATAAAGATATGAGCAAGGAAATGGAGGACAGATTAAGAAGGATGGCAGAAGAAGAAGAAGCTAGAAGAAAGGCTAAAGGTTTTCAAATATTTAAAATAAATTCAGCTCCACACTGTATTTACCAGCGGGGTAGACAAAGGGAACCTAGTGTTAAAACACTCCGTTCCCCACGTTCCATCGAATTTCGGAAGCATTCGGGGTTGAGTCGTGGAACTTAACGCCTCGCTTTGTCTCGACAACAGAGCGAAAAAGTTAAAATATTAATTTAACTGTATACGCGACCGGGACTGGTTGGTGGTTCGACACCAAGCGCGTTTACAGTCAATATGAATATATAAGATATATTGTGACATAGCAATAATAAAATTTAAGCTCTATCGTCTCATTTGCAGAACTTGAGGAAGCTAGAAGAAAATCCGGCCAAAAACCTGAGCAGGTGGCTGAAGGTATTCAAATACTTAAAATAATATTAGCACATAGGAGATATTGTGATATAGCAACAATAAATTGTACGAGTATGCTAGAGCAAGCTTTTGTTCGATTATGGAAACGTGAGAACGTTTCCATAATCGAATAAAAGCTTATAATAAGATATTTCATATTCTAGCAATGTTAATAATGTAAATTAATGTGTTTAATGCTATATTACTTTTAATGGAACATTCGATTTCCCGCTTCCCGCTGAATAATAATAATTCATTGCCCCGAATGGGAATCGAACACAATAATATTTTAATTGATTTAAAAATTTGAAGGTGATGTCGATCGTGAACATGCTTTGCAAATTCTTCATAATAAGCTGCGTGCTCGCGGCGAGGAGGTGTTCTACAAGCAGCCTCATACTGAACTGACACACTCGGAAGCTGCTAAATGGTTAAAATATATATTTACCCCCATATTCTTAAATATACAAATATAAATTATACTAATACATACAAGTTAAGGTCTATACTGCGTAATGTTCTATATATAGTGATCTAAGAAACGACAACGGCATTTCGAGTAAAGGTATGTAGAAGATACCCCTCTTGTATGACGGGGCTACTACCGTGGCCCCAAATCTTGTAAGACTGAGTGCCTTGGTGATCTGATCTAATCTCTCGCATTATCTTTTTACTGTACGCCATTAATGTTTTGTAATGTTTTATTTATTAAGACCAAGCATTACAGGAACAGGATATTATTAATAAAATAGAATAATTTATCCATTCCATAGTAATTTTAATATGCAGGTTGACAATGGAACCAGCCATGAAAGTGGACAAATCGGTGAAACATTGTGGCGACACTGCTCGTCTTCATATAAAATTTGAACGAAAGCTCAACAATCTTGTTGGTGACAGCACTCCCGCAAACATGCACGACGTAATGCAAGGTATTATTATAAAAGTATACCTTGTAGGTATTGCACATTATAAATTACAAATTTTTTACGTTAATTATTACTAATTTTTTTCAGACGTCGTTATAGAGTCGGCAGGAATTCTTTCGGAATATTTTGTTTCGAAAAGTAAGTACATTTGCATAAGCTTTATTTTCTTGGTAATATTTGTAGATTATTATACGATTTTATAGTAGAAAGTAAAAGATTAAAAGCTTTTTTTAGTAGTAATACACAACTTTTGTATCAAATAAATAATAAGAATAAATATTATATTGTATTATAAAACTATTTTATAGGTTTTAAAGTTCTCGTCGGAGTAGCGCTTATATCAGAAATGCAGAAGCGAGGGAATGAAATATTGATAGAAGTGGATGGTGCCACTGAAACATTTTTCTTTGCAGCTCAAAGGTGGTCCTTGATAATAATTATAAATAGAGTTTCTTCGTAAAACTAAATACTATAAGGATTTTTTTGTTTTTGTTATATTAGACTTAAGAAAACGTCATCATTAGAAGTAAATGAGCCATGTTCACAAGTGGCATATCGCCTAACAAAGAAGTTGGAAGATATTGTAAAATGTCGGTCAATGCCACGAAAAATAATATCGTCAATGAAAGGTACCGAGAAATACAATTTTTGATTTAGATACCTTAATAAATCCCAAAGAATATTTTTAATTATATTATTGTTGCTTGGATTTTTCAGATCACATTGTAGAAGTGGCATTGTATCTGTCAGCTAACGTTACAAAACCAGGTATGTTCATTATTTTTACAATTTAGTCGTTTAAGTTTAGTACATACGTATTTTGAAAATCTATACCATTAGTTGCATGTAGGCACGTTAATTTGTATATTTATTAACAATATTCATATTTGTAGACGCACAAATTGAAGCATATGTCGCGCTACTAAATGAAATGGAGGCCGCTGGGAGTGGTCTTCTCGTAGAAGGTGATATACCAAAATCATACAAAGACGCTGCCTCTTAGTAAGTATTTATATATTTTAACTAATTATTGAATTGAATTATATAATTTCTGGTTTTTTATATATACGATACGATTATAGTCTCCGTCAACTAACAACATTTCAAGATATGATAGGGCTACCAAATTCATCATTGCAATCAAACACTGAAGGGAAATTGAGAATCTTAATGGACAGCAGCAGTGGAAACTACGACAAAACCGCCATGTCGGGTAAGGGTTATAAGTTTGTTAAAAAAATATATTTTAATATATATATTTTAATTAATCACATTTTTCTTTTATTTTAAGGTGTTATAAGTGAAACAACAAGATTACTTGTCTCTTACATCGTTTTACAAGGTCTGTACCGTTCGCTTGTTTGACAATTGTTGGATAAAATAAGTGCCTTCATTATTATAATTACAACGCTTCTTAATGTTTCTCGAAATGTTCTTTGTGTTTTCTCTTTAGGTACTAAAACGGAAGCATTAAAAGTGCTAACAGAGGAAATGGAAACAGAGCGTGATAATGTGTTATTGCGACATGGTAATGTCCGAAGAACTTTCGGTGACGGAGCTGATGCGTTAGTCTCTTATGTTTCAGTAATAATGTCATATAGTGTGAACTCTTTTGTGATTATTATTTGAAATTAATGTCCTAAGATTGTGAAACCTGAAAGAGTTTTAATACAATGACTACATAACAATAAAAATGTGAATGTGAGTGTAGATTATTAACTTGCCCCGTTTTCACAACAAAAAGTTGCTTTTTATCTTTTTAATCTAGTTTGTCTCCAGTCGCGTCTTCACGTCGCATCTGGTTTGCTTAGAATAGGGCGAATTCAAAATTTTCAGGGACAGAGTCTTTTGTACTCAACTGGTTTCGCTGTAAAGGCCAATAGGGCTACTAGCATTAATGCTATTATGTATGTATGTATTTATACAAAAAAGATTTTTCGTTTTCTTATAGATTGCGCACAAAGAACAGTGACCAGTTAAGTGTCCCAAGCGCCGATCCTGTAGTTTCAAGGAAGATACAAATAAAATTACGCAACTTGATGAACTCGCGTACACCTGATAAATACCTAGCCCTAGATGGTATGTTTCTGGAAATATAAAAAATATTAAATCTCCTGTCTTTTGTTCACTGTAAAAGTTTTTTTTTCCTTTTCTGTAGATGTTATTGAAGATGCGACTATGTATCTGGCTGTCCACTTCTTGCAACCACGTAATGTCACTTTTTATTATATTATATTTGATTAAAATACTTTTGTTGATAAATATATTATACCAATATATTCTTCTTGTTTTAAAATATTTAATTTTAAAATATTATGGAGATGTACATTTGTATGTTATAACAAAAATGTTATGATATTTTCAGATGTTATACAAGTTTGTAAATGCATGAATAACGTTTTCGTTCAATGTGAATTATGGAGCGATGAAATCTTGCGTCGTGTTACAAAGCCCTGTTGTAACTGTTCACGCCACATTTCTTTACAAAATTTGTATGATGACATTCCTGGAACTTCCAAAGCGTACACCCATGGAGTTGGAATATCTCTAACACCTTGCCCTTCGAAATCAAAGAAAATATTACCAAGTCAAGGTGAAAAACCGTATGCTCAATCTTGCCCGGCCAAGAAACCTTCTGAGCACTGCAAGACCACTGCTTCATATCTTTTGTATTCGTCAGAATATGAAAGGGAACCGTTTCAAACATCTTCACATACACAAGGTATTACAATTAAGTCTCCTATTGGTTCACCAAGAGTGTCAGCAAATTTTAAAGATACGCAAGCTGTCGAAAAGCGAGATATGTGTCTTGGACCTGAAAAGAATCAAGAAAGTGCATCTTCATCTTTCCTGACTTCTAAAAGTAGCAGCTCGGAAAATGCAAAGCCTAATACTGAACACGTGTTTTGGCATTCACCTACTACAATGTTTGCCAGAGTTGTAAAAACTGAGCCAGACCAAAGTTCATCACATACACCAAGAACTTGTGACCCTTCCATATCCAAAAGGACTTTAGGCAAACGGGGATATAATACACGTAATTATGACAGTTCTTACTAAATATTAAATATGTAGTATATTCTAATTTTGAAACCGAGGATAATTTTATGAATTGCATATGTAAAGAACAAAGTAAAATCTCACGAGGCTTAACTGCTGTCCTCCTCCTCCTCCTCCTCCTGTAATGTCACGAGGCTGCTACAAGCATAAAATTTGGGAAATTATATAAATCGCAAACTTTTGTGACTGGCTTGGTTTGTTTGAATATCCAGTAAAAATGCTTTACATTACGTAATATTTTATAATTTTCTTGCAGGAGCTCCAATAATAACAACAGATCAAATGGCCGATTGGCACGCCATGATGGTAAGCTTGACCTGGAATGTTCAAGCGTGGCGAAAGTGGATACAAGGGAATATAGATCGCGCTTTAAACTATCGAAATAATGGTAAAACATATGTTTTGTTTAAAAGTTTGCTGAATTCACAGCCACTACTATGTCTTACCAGACAAACTTGAAAAATATAAATAGGTAAATAACCATCGCGTTTGGTAAAGTGTGTGAAAGTAAATTGATTTCATTCAAAATTAAAATACTTCCTTTATAGCAGAAACCGAAGAATCTTGGGCAATATTTCAAAGACAAACATCTACAGATGCACTGCAATGGCGGCAGTATAACAACTTCAGTAGACAGTTAACATATCGTCTTGCACTTAGGTACAGAGATAAGAAAGTACGTACGATATTTTTTTTTCTTTGATTATTCAGATAGTCGAGACATATAAGTTATTGAATATTCAATATGGTGCCATTTAAATTTTGCAGATTGTTTCTCCTACTAGAGCCACTCTTAAAACTGAAATTTATATGAAGTGCCAGCAGGAGATGTTAGACATCATTGATATGTTTCACACATGGACTCAATGGTTGACTTTAGTTGTATGTAAAATATTTAAATATACATATAACTATATATATTTCGATAATAGGTATTCCTTTTTTATTTTTTATTTATTTTGTTTTTGAACAGATAAGAGAAACAGAGTCAATTGATCAAGAATATGATACGACTTTAGATAAATATAATACGTTAGTATAAATATATTTCAAAATTTATTTTTTTCTGTTATAAAGAAGTACCTACAAATACAAACTTTATTTTATACTTAAATAGTAAATGGGAGCAATTTAAGAACAAAGTTGAAGAATATGTGGAAGATTGGAAAAAGTATAATACACATTTAAAAGTCAGCTGGGAACAAAAATATAAAATGCTTATTACCGGTGAGAATGTTTTATAATATTGCTTAGGTAAATACTGAGACATTTTATATTTGAAAAATAACAATTTTATTGATGAATGAATTGAATCTCATTTCGAAGGAATATACTTAATTATTTTAATTTCTCTTCAAGAAAAAATTATAATGAAGACAAAATGCATTGAGATGCCTTAATTTCCAACACTCAGCATACAATGCATTGATTTTTATATGCCCCTCTGCAATCAGGGGTAAAACTATTAAAAAATTATAACAATTGTTTTAGACTGGTTGCCAGAGCTCAGTAAATCTGGTGCGATGTGGGTAGTGAGCGCGTGCGGCGCGGTGCCCAGCGGCGCCGTCGCCGCGGGCGTATATGAAGGGGAAGTCATTTGGGTGGCCCGGACTACACACAAGTATATTAATTCATAATATTGTATTATTTACTTGATTTTTATATTTGAGTCATATTTTTAGGAACATCTTACTAAAGTGATATAATGATAGGAACTACTATCATTAATTAATGATAAATTGGTATTTCCGTGCATCCTAAAAGGGTAACGATTATTATAGATGCAGTGTATTACCAGCAGCCCTCCACCCGTCTAAGCACTGTTGCACAGTATACAGCGACGGTGAAGTCCATCACTACACTAAATATCAGGTACATAACGTTTGCTAAAGTAATCCTCCGTTTTTAATTATTTTAGGTTTCCTTAGATACCCTAAATTATCATGCAATTTTTCACATGTTTTACTGGGATTGGTACAGCATAATGAAGTTAGCGACTACACCGACATTTTTTTTATGATAGATTATAGAAATGATGTGGTTTAACATTTATTACTTTTATTATTACATAATATGATGCTTTGTGGCCTAAAAGTGCATTAAACATACCAGTCTGTACAATAACAGTGGAATATCCAAATGATTACACTTCTTTTTCACCATTTTAATGGTGTTGACCTGATCACAACTCATTGATCATAAATATATTGGCTGAAAAGGTGTAACGATGTGGATGACATGTTGGGCCTCAGACCCGACACGATAGGGTCTAACTTTCCTTAATTTATTGAAGCACTTTCCATTATATATAAAAAATAAAAGTATTTCCTCAAAAGGTAATGTGTAACGCTGAAGTATCGTGGATGGCCTGTCGGTCCTCAGACACTCGAGAGGGCCTCGCCAAGGGGCCGCGAGGTACACGCGCGGTACGGGTGGCGGCCGGCGTGCTCGTGGGCCGCGTGCTGTACCGCGGCGCGCACCTCGTGGGCGCCGTGCTCGCACCCGCGTGCCGCTGTCACGTCGTCATATACGGACGGCCGTTTGCATTTAATTGCTATGAATTGTTAGTTTTGGCCGAGTGATTATGGCGATGATTAGGATGTAGGTGTCAAATTATTTGCGATTTTTTTTATTATTTTGATGGTGTTTGTTGTTGAAATTTTGGTTTTGGTTTGGTGTTTGATGATGACGTTGATGATAGTCTTATGGAAATGTTCTGATAGAATTTTGGTAGTAGTGGGCTGATTTTTTAGTATAAATGTAAAAGTTGGCCGTTTTAGGATTATATACAAGTACTAATTGTTTCTAAATTAGCGCATTTTATTTATTTTATTACCAATATACCATTGGAGCACAATATTTTTGGAATATTTTGTTTTTGTTGTGATATTAAAAATAAAGAATTGCAGTTTGTAAAATTTACAATTTATTTCATATATATTTACATTATTAATCATTTATCTTCTGCCGTATTAACGATGGTGACTTTTTCAATGTACCCGTCGTTTCCAGAAAGACGAACGATGTCTCCTGTAGTAAACATGTCGGTGGCGCCCGTGGCGCCCACTATACAAGGTAAACCATACTCGCGGGCTATTACAGCACCTAAAATTCGTATAATATTTTAAAAAGTTTATAATTTACGTATTGAAACTGTTATGTTTACAATACATACATAAATATGTGTGTATTGTAAACATATGTGTATGTGTGTATTGTATACAATGCATATATGAATTATGACGTAAGGCCTATCGTGGCCAAAGCGACAGGTTGTGGGTCTGATTCCCACTCGAAGTAAATATTTAATGTTTTCATTTCTTTGCTCTAGTGTCGAGCAACGCGCGCACCACATGGTGGATTGCATACAGTATATTATAGTTACCGTGTGAAATAAGTCCTCCAAGTTCGGTAACAATGCCAGTGAGTAGAGGGAAGTATGGAGACCAGCCAATATCCGTAGAGTGCGTTATTAGTACATCGCCCTGCTGTAACTCGTGGATCTATTGACAATAATATGACAAATATAATGGAAGACAATTAATCAATTTTGGCAATAAATTATCAGCACTGTTAAAAGTTGTCTAAAAATATAAAGAACTATAATATTATAAGCGAACTCATGTAAAAGAGAGTAGATGTAGGTGAAAAAGATTATTATTATTAAAGAGTATTATTTAAAATACGTTTAAAAAGCTTTAAAAAGTTTATATTTTTAAACTTACCTCAGATAAGTCTTTAACGACACACACTCTTGCCACAACTTCCCCTCCACAGACAGAAGTAGCTTTTAACTTGACTTCACTACTCGTTATCTTCGGCCCCTCAGTTTTAACGGGTTCCACCCATCCTGTATGCATTTCAGCAAATTTCAACTTGCTCCAAGCGGGGAAGAATTGATGGCGTTGCATTGCCCTAGGATTTAAGAAAATTTTATTTTTGTTTGATCTTCTCTGTCAAATAAATTTGTTGGAGAATAAATATTAACACCTAAGCCATGGCCAGCCTGAAAGTTTCTGTGCGCATACACCCGGCACTGGTATTATTAATGTCTAAAAATACATTTAATTAATGTAATTATATTCGTAAATAAAATTTAAAAACCTAACTATATTACTGTAATTACTACTACACTACCACTTGGCAAAATGCTTATAACTGTTAAAATACTAATCCGATTCACTTCTTTTATATTTGGGGATTATAAATAAACATAACCAATTAGCTCTCTGGTATCTATAGGCATGTGCGAATTTAATTACAGAACTCTCACAAAAAAAAACGTACTTTTTCAACAAGGCTGGATCCCTCATCGCGATGTATCGCTTAAGTTCAGCTAGAGTGAAATAGAAGACGAGATCTTGAAACGGCAGGAACCAGTTCTGCACGAGGAGTTCTCCTAGTCTCAAAGCAGCCAAACGCAGTTTATGCACGGCCAGTATAAGGTGAGCCTTGGTCGCTTCCCTGTTGCGTACTGCTCCATGACAGAATGGCACTACCCATCGTAATATTTTCCTGTTAAATTAATCTGTTATAGTTGTGTGTTCTTGCTTTAATGAGATTGTTTTTGATGTTGATGATGTGATAACTTGATGTTTGATAATGTCTTGATATTCTTGTATTTTCTATATTTCCCATGTGTAAAAGAGCTGTGCGATAAAAATTGATGATTGACAAACCGATGAAAAATATTGAAAATCTAATACAATTCCATACAAAAAAATATGATTAATTTACCTTGTATTTGGCTTTTTAGGCGTCTTTAGAGATGCAATAACTTCGTCACTAGTTTTGTGTGGTGTATCTACTTTAGATACAGGTAGATTCATTAACAACTTCATCAACTCCTCTGGCACTAAAACCCATGGTTTTGTTGCAAGGTCAAACTGAAAATTTAATAGTTTTTACAACAAATCATAATATATACTCTAGTAATATAGGCTCTAGAATATTATATTTTTCTTAGAAAAAATAATATATAAGTATCATATTCTTATATTGCTTGTAAGTAGGTAAAGCTATAGCAAATATGTATGTAAGTGACGCTTTTTATTTAAATAAACGAAGCTTTTAACTATAATGACATAAATTTGTATTTATTACAGTTTTTGATCGAAAATATTTAAACACCAAGAAATATTCAATATGTAGGCAAATTATACTTACTTCCATAATAGACCTATGTCCGTGTTGATCCAAAAACGTGCAAACATCGTTATAAACGCGTGGAACATTGCTTTTCAGCCACCCTAAAGCTGTCTTTGGGTTCTGTTCACGGAACTCTTCCAATTTCCCACAACCTTCTAAATTTCTAATGATTTTGGCCATAATAAATGGAACCTCTGCTGATAGAACATCGCCGGAGCTAAGAAGCGCACTAACTTCGTTACATTCGTCTGGTGTGAAATCTATTTTAATTAGAAATTGTGAAAATTAATTTTGGCCTTTATTCTCTTGACATAATGAATAGCTAACAATTTATGTTAGTAAATCTGCCTTGTCTAAACAACTGTGGTTACAGTCTCCACTTAGGAATTTATTAAAAAATAGAAGACTTAAACAAAAACTAGCGATTCGCTTCACTCGCTATGATGATCCAAACAATAAAAAAAATTAAACTATAAGAATTGTATAATTCTCAATACAATATTTTAAAATAGTAGGTAATGAAGCATCGCGTTTTCAGTCAGACTAAGCCACGACCACTCTATCTCTTCTTGCCCATTAAAATATGTGAAAATACTAACCAGATCTCCCTTCCAGAAGAACAGTCATAGCAATGAACTGAGTGAAAGTGCTGACAACGCTAGTGGTCCCGTGACTTATCATAAATTTGAGCATTTCCTTCTCCGTCGATATCAATTTATTCAGTAATATTGAAGGATCTTTAGTGTCCACGTTTAAGTTCAATACGTTAATGTCTTTAATTGCATTGTTCATACGCCGTTTTGATAGTAGTAGGGCCTGTAATGAGTACATACATATATATGCTTTAATTTTCATGTAATAAGATATAATATGGGTATTTTTATTAATTACAAACGGTCAATTTTCTTATTGAAGTTTTTAGTAAGAAAATATTTAATGTTAATTCGGTAAATAGCATTTTATTTTGCAGTTACAATAATTTGTAATAATATTTTTATAGACAAGAGACGGCACTCAACACGCAATGCCTCCAGAATTCGGAGGAAAGTGGAAAAAGAAATATCTTAACACTAAATGACCAATGACTACCCAGATAGTGCTGTAAAAATCTATTTAAAAACTTAACATATTTTTGTTTTAAACCATTAATGATTGTATAACATCATCTTACCTTAACCATGTCATATAAAACAACAATTTTATCAGTTATCTGCGGCGCACGTCTGTGCAGGGCGGTACTCATAATGGCGTCGTCCGCGACCGTGTGTCCGTGAACTGACATTTCCAACATACGAATATTAATGTCAATCTCTTTTGGAACTCTTCGGTATACTGACTAAAAACAGAAATATTATATATTTTAATTTATAGAAAACGTATATCATTTTGAACGTAGCACGATTCGAACTCGCGCGTAAAGACCGCCCAACTGCTCTGACCAGAGAGCCATACGTTCTCTTCAAGCTACATCAAATAGCAAACAAACTTGCTGGCAACGACTAGTTTTTCTAAATTCTTTACTTTTATTATAAAAATTAAAATATGCGATTATAAATCTAGCATTTTTAGTCGATCGTGATTCGGCCGACGATTCGTGATATTTCTAAGTGGAAAACTTTCCACTATGCGTTATATTTATAATTATTTCAGATTTAATAATTAAAAGCGTTAAGTATCTGAGTTTAGGAATAATGTAATCGGTGATACTACTATCTCAATCTATATTTCATGAAGATGGAGAGGTTAAAATTATATTACTTACATTATAAAGAGCAATAGCACACCTATTATGTGTTACCATAATATTTTTATCGTATCCGTCGTGGTTGGTTCTTATCAAAGAAGACACTCCTTTTTCTAAACTACAGCAGACCAAATCGTAAGTGAGTGGTGTTACTGGCTTTGGAAAAACCTAGAATATAATTACAATATTATGTAGGTATTTTTTTTTTGTATTCAGATTGATCTAAAAAGTTTTTTTCTTCACGCTCCCGCATATAGCTGCATAAACAAATAAAACGTTGTTTATCACTATTCACAATTTTAAATTAAAAGAAATACAGATTAGCTTAATATAGGTTAGCTATAAAGTTAATATAATTTTGTAGATACTACTGTTGCTGAATGTTCTTTGAAAAAAATTGAAAAAAAAATATTTAGAGAAACTAATAAATAAGCCATTTTTTTATTATTATTACCTCACCAGTGTTAGCAAACGTGATTAGTTCATCGTCGGACATGATTGGGAAATCGAATTCGTGCAAAAGTTCTTCTTCCGTCCATCGCTCAAGAGACGTTATAGGTCGAGCTTGCAGCAAAAATATGTCATCCTTAAAAACCAAAACAAAGACTTTTAAGTGTCAAATACAAAATATATGTATAATGTCAACAATAAAATGTCTTAATAATTTAATCAAATGATACCTCCGAACATTTATAATTATTTTGATAAATATTATTATCATTACTTACATTATTAATAGCCCATTCAATATCTCTACCGGCTCCCCAAAGTTTTTGCTGTGACAGTCCTAGTTTAGCCAATTTGAATATTTCTGATTCAGATAAACATGGTTTATTTCTTTCATTATCTGTAACACTTTGGGAAGTAACGCCG
>FASU01005172.1:8355-20991 GCA_001486225.1 Heliconius pardalinus sergestus | reverse complement strand
CTCGACACCAGAGCGAAGAATTGGGAATATAAACGTAAATAAATATTTCACTTCCTCGAGTGAGGATCGAAATCAAAACCGTCGCGTTAGTCACTTCCTAGTGCCGCTACGACGTGCTTCCTACGACGGCCTAACGGAGTTTTATTAATATAGCAAAAAAAGAAAAATATTTAAATATTATTATTTGGACCAATATTTATTTATTCACATGATTATTATATACAATATTAAACTTATTGTATTGACATTATAGACTTCAAATATACAAGAAACTAAACTAAAAAAATCCAACAAGGCATATTTTTACCTTCAAAATCGTCAGCTACAAAGTCCCAGCCTGGTCTCGACCTTTCATCTTTCTCAGGGTCGGGAGACGGCGCCCTTTCTTCAGATGGAGAATTTCTTTTATCAGTTGCTTTAACTTCTTTACGTTTCTTCCATGATTTGCGTAAATGTCCGAGGGTTTTACCACCGTCACTGTCTATACTTGGTCCGTGGCGCCCTATACCATTGCTAAGGGAAAAAAACTTGAATTTACTTATTGTTTTTTTACTATAGTTATTTAAATTGTAAAATTTTAATAGTACCGTAATGATTTAGTAGTAACTAGTCGTAAGACTTGCTTTATTGTTGGATCAGTTTTTATCTATTTTTCTAACAGATAAATAGTGGCGTCTCTTTCTAATTAATTATCTTTATATATACATACAATAAAACGTTAAAATATTTTGTGTGTACATTTAGTACTTTTGACAGACAAAAAAAACAAAACAATAGAAAGCAAATTTTTTTTTATATTTGTCTGTCTGTATGTATGATCACGATTATCTCCAAAAGTACTGAATCGATTTACTTAAAATTTTCATCAATTATTTTGTTTTGTAAAACAAACCCAATAAAACACTTATAGTTTGTTTCATCAAAATCGGGTCATTAAAACCTTCGTACTTATCGTTCCTTTCTTACCTTCCGTACCTATCTTAGACTGTTTTGTATGAAAGTTCAGAAGTGCTATAGGCTATATAACATTACGGTGTTAGTCTTAGTTAGCCTTAACAAATTTTATAACAAAATAATAATAAGGAACGCCATCGAATTGCTTTAGGCGCGTGCGCTGCACACATAGTTAATTATTTATGTCAGTATGTTGTATGAAAAACATATTAAATTTTATTAGATCTAAAAAAAAGTCCGCGACACCATACATCTATTTCTTATAAATAAGTGACAATTAAGGCATTTGTGATAAAAAAATATTGAAAATTGTAAGGTGATATTTCATCGATTTTTATTTTACATGTAGGTATATTAAAAACTTACTAGCGAACGTTATTTCATCATCAACGAAATTTAATAAAGATAATCGGCTTTAAAACAAGTTTTTTTCGGGCCGCTAGTCCTCAATAAATTTATATACATATATCTAAAATTATATATGTATATTTATCAATAATTGTATCAACATATTACATAGCCTCTGTCTAGTCTATGAACAGAGTGAGAACTGTGTGACTCATCCAAAACAAATATAATATAATCTTAATCATATCTTGAAATAATCTTTTGATAGTACAGAAATTGTAAGAATGGAATGAGCACGCTTCCTCATTAGATAGGAGATAAAAAAATATATATGTCACAGCAGATATATGCTAATAGTTGTGGGTTTGATTCCCACGTTTGTAGAATGCTTTCTTATAATGATTAAACAAAGGAGTTTAGATTCTGCCGCCCTACAAATCTAATCTCTCTAAAAAGTGGAGAAATGAGTATTTTTATAATATACTCTCTTTGCTTACTAAATTAAATGTTAGAGATGATTGGAATCTGAAAACACATTAATTGAAAAACAGAGCAAGAATTTTCTGCTATAGGTATTTATTTAATGAATGTCAGGCTCGGGTGCTGAAATACGCGACGGTTATGGGGATTTTCTTCACTTGGGGATTTACTTCTGCCACTCAACACGCAATGTGTCGGAAATTGGATGGTCCGTGCGATCTTTTATTTATTATTATTATCGTAAAGCAAACAAAATATATGATTAAAAATAATTTAATTATTATTACCTATCTCCATTCTCCTGTAACTGTAGACGAGATGCGCGCGCGCTCAACGCCCGGCACGTCTCACGAATGCTGTCCAATATGCACACTAGTAGCTCGTGAGCGTCTTGTTGCCTATTACCTAGTTAAATAAACATTACTTTAAAGTATTAACAAGAAATATCATATAACATTCATAATGACTGAACTGACTGAATTCATAATCAGTAACAATCTACACTGATATTATAAAGCTGAAGAATTTGTTTGGCTGATCTCGGAAACTACAGGTGCGCATGGAAGAATTTTTCTTTCGTTAGATAGTCCATATGTTGAGGAAGGCTATATTACAACACATTAATCGTTTTGGTGTAACCCACTGCAAGTGCAATCCATTATTCTTTTTTTCCAGCGTCGCACTATATCTTGCATGTAGCAGGGTAGGCAGAGGGAGCCCAGTGTTAAGACACTCCACCTTCTACTTTCCACCGAATTTTAGAGGCATTGTGTGTTAAGTGGCGGAACTCAAAACCGCGCTTTCCCTCGACACCTAAGCGAAAAATTAAAATATTAAATATTTTATTTCCTCGAGTAGGATCCAATCCACCAACTGTCGCGTTAAGTCATGCTTGTGCCCCTGCGCCACAATAGGCCTGTTTAAAAATAAAATAAATACAAGAAACCATTTAATTAAATTTCAAGTAAATTACCTTCAAAAGTAGAATTAACCTCCCGCAAAGCAGCTAAGAAAGCATCAGCCGCGTACGGCTCAGGGGTGACGTCGGCTCCACTATTGATACACTTGCTTTCCGCCGCACGGAGACTTAAATATGTCTCGTGAAGTTTTTCTGTTGCTATCTGTGATAAAATAATAAATATATATCTTATATACTGTATGTGATAGTTTAGATATCGATACCTTAATTCGCAAAGCAGATAAACTCGCATCGCATCTGCGTCCATTTTAGAAGAAACGTTGAAAATATTGATATTTTTTGCAAACCCGTTAAGTTATTCTCCACGCAGATTACCTTAAAAAAAAATTGCCTCACGTTGTATCCCGCACACAGCTAGAGTAGGCAGAGGGAACCTAATGTTAAGAAACTCCGTTCCTCACTTTCAACTCAACGCCGCGCTTTGCCTGGACACCAGAGCGAAGAAATGGGAATACGTAAATAAATATTTCACTTCCTCGAATGGGGATCGAACCCACAACCTTCACGTTATTCACACCATTGCGCAGCTGCGACACGAGGGCTAGTTTGCGAAATAAGTTATTGATATGTAAATTTAACAGTATTTTTTTTTATTTTCGTAGTTTTTGTGAAAGAAGGTATTGTGACCACTCTTTTCGGTAGATATTTTGGAAGACACTTTGTGATAAGGCCGCCCGTGTGCATTTATATTATACATTAAGGAATCTGTTCAATGTGCCTTTTCTTAGTGTGCAATAATAACTTTAAATATTATATTAAGTAATATTAAAAAAAACCGGTTACAAACAGTAAGTTATAGAAGTTAAAGAATTATTTGATTTTCTAAAGGATGGCACTGTTAGAATGAATTGAACTGAACCAAATTAAAATGGAAAGCACTAGCTTTCAAATAAACAAATTTGGCCCACCCAGTCAAAAGTTTTGAGGTAGCAAACATAAAAAAAAACAGTTGAATCCTCAATTTGACACCTCCTGTTACATAAAATTATAAAAATGTTGTTCTATCATCCATCCAGTTCCATTGTTAGATAATCGAACAGAAATTAACAGAATATTGTGTCAAAACATATAAAAAAAATTGTACCAACTATAAGAGTTATGAAGTTTGTGATGTGATTAGGATGTGCATTTCATTTAAGACAACATTTGTATAAAAAAATACATAGAGTGGGGCGTTATCACTAGACGTGTGTGATTATTAATCATGATAGTATATCTTTGACATTATCTTCACTTAGAAACTATTTTGGAATTTCCATCACAATTCAAGATGTTGCATGCACACCATATCTCAGTATGGAAAAGGAATGAAAACAGTACATTTCCTCTGAGTGAAAATTGAACCCACATCCATCATTTACAATAACATGCTGTTCCGCTACACCACAATGGCCACATTTTATTATAAGCATTGTTAATATTATTTAAACAAGTAAAAAATAATAAAGCATGATCTTTTATCTTTAACATACTAATAAGTTATTTTATGAAAAAGATAAAAATAAATACTCTTGAAGTATATAGCTTATTTCATTAACACTCAAATAAATAAATTATTTTAATGAGAATGAGTACATCCCAACCTTGATGATTATGATAATTGTATGTTAATGTGTTCATTTATTATTCAACACTTGAATTGTCTTACATTTCCACCCAGAAAATTTCAATTAATTTCTGACTAAGAATTACTAAATATGTGTTTATATTAGTTAGTTATAAACACATATTTAATAATCTTCAGTACAGGGAACCTAACACTAGGTTCCATATACCTATCATGTAGTAGACACTCTGTTCTACTTGTTTTGTGTAAATACAATAATTCCCATGAGTGAGGATTGAGCCAACAATCATTGTTATAAAAGATCAGACTTTATCCCACTATGCCACAACATCCTAAGCATATTTAATATTAAATAAACACTTACTTGTATTTTGCTCTTAGCTGAGCTATTGTCAGATTGTCCTAACGAGAGTAAATCCTTACTGCTCCACGATCTGGTGCCAGATGAAGCGAGACCAGCTGCACTTCTACCCAGCGAGGAACTCTTCAACCTGATGCTACCCAATTTTTGTTCTACACGACTGAGATCCGACACCAGGTGATGGAGATTATGAACAAATTGTGGGGCATACCTAGAAATATTGAGATAAGAAACTACTTAGCACTCGATACTATGTGGGTGTGTGATTCATCACTCTGACTCTAGCAGCATGAGGAATAATGCCTCGGATTTGCAGCACCATTGTAGATTTAAGGGGCCTCTTCAAAAGTGCATTAATACTCACATTTTGTGAGCTTTACTTTCTATTGATACCAAATTCAAAATGATTCCACAGTACTTTTGGAAGCCACTCAGTTTTTTAACATACTTAGTTCTAGAAATTAGTTTATGATAAAATTCTAGACTATAGAGATTTCCAACTTTTACTTCTACCCCGCATTTAAATTAAATCTAAAACTACTTCTAGTCAATTTTGTTCTGTGAGTTTCAAGTACTTATTTACTTTAAAATTATTATCTTGTGGGATATTTAAGAAATTGGAAAGAAAGAAATAAAAATTGTTAAAAACTTGAGTATATGGCCTGTAAAATTATTTTTTTTTAGTTAAAAAAATATTCTACATTATGGGACAGCGGACTGTAAATGTGTTTGTTGTAGGTAAGAATTTCACTCAAGAAAGCAAATTATTTTCACTATTTAGCAAGACAAAGTGGGCCATTGAGTTCTACCATTAAACACAGTCTCAAATTCAGGCATAACTAGGTATTATGCATTGAAATATATTTATGCCACAAAATTAATATATTAACTAGGTCATAACATAACTAACACAATTTAAATAAATGATATAATAAAATTATATTGTAAAAAAAATAATTATTATCATATCAGGAAAGATTATTTAGTTTAGTTTTACAACTAATTAAGCAAGTAAAACATTTATTATTTATACAAAATTTTAAAGTACAACAATATCTACATAAGATAAGCTGTTATCAAGATTATTTGAAAATACTACATTAGTAAATCTGTTAATTAAAATTAAGCTGTTCTTACCTCAAAGTATATAGGACACTATTCAGAAAACATGTGTTTCCAAGGTTGGAGAGAGTAGCAATGGGTGTTTTCCATTGAGTGCTCCCCCCATACTGGTTGTCAGGGTGATGGCCATTCAACATGGCAATGTTACTTAGACACAAAATTCCTCCTGAAGGTTCCAAAACTATTAACTTTGGCTCGGAAACCTTTTCTGTAAGCAAAAAAATATATTTAAGAATTAAATGCTCGAATGCACATATTGAATGAATTTAATACAAACCAAACACTTCTAAATAATTACTTTTATTCAAAACACAACATAACGTATTATATTACCGTGTTCTAGACCTTTAACTATAATTCAATAAAGAAGTATTAAGACTGACAGCCGACAGGTAAAAATTTAATAAACAAATGTCAACAAATTACCTTTAGGTTTAGTTACTTCTGTCAAAGGCTTTAATTTTTTCGCTGCATTCAATGTGTTGTAATATGTGCGTTTCAAGGGTCTTTTTCCGAGTTTATTCTCTTTATCGTTGTTGATTTCTTTCAGAGTAATATTCTCTTTTATGTCAGCAACTTTATTTTCTCCGTTTAAATTAGTTGCATTATTTCTATTAAGTGAAAGTGAAAATTTAGTTTTCTCGACACCTTGTTTTATTTCCGACAGAGAATTAACTGGCATCTTCAGTACACCTGTAACAGATATCCGATAACAATTATAATACACGACGAAAGTAGTACTTCGTCAGCTCAGATCGGTCAAGGATATAGGAGAAAATAAATAACATATATAACGTACTTACAGTGAAATCTATATTAAACACATTGACTTACATTATTTAAAAAAAACAATGTATTTTCATTAAGTGAAACGTTTAGAATAAACAAAAATCAAGATAAAATAGCCGCGAATAGTCCCATTCGTAGTATACAGCCATGTTGAATTTTATTGTGTAATGTTGTCAATCTTTCCAAGTGTGGGTAAAGCATAGACTATGCGCTCTATAAGGTAAGATCCACACGATACATATATAGCTGCTATTGTTTATACTCTAGCCCGCATAATAGGGCAGGCAAAGATCATCTAGTGTGGAATAAAGGTAGGTATACTTTTTTAAAAACTTTATTTAACATTTTCCTAAATATAAAAGTATGCAGCAATAGAAATATTTTTTGAATAAATATATTTTACTGTAGTAAGTATTTAAAAATAAACGAGCAGATTCTCCGACGATGAATTGATCTTACTCATAATTTTAAACTTATACTTTTACCAAGGTAATTTTAAATAATAACTGAAAGCATAAATAACTCAAAGAGTTCAAAAGTAAAGCCATTATGAAGGGTTATAAGCGCAAGCATTTTAAAAGCGATTTTTTATTTATAGCAAAGGAAAAACCTTTGCTATATAGGTAATAATCACCAAAATTCTGTTGTTAAAATTCACGATAATATTATAAAAAAATAATTAAGTACGGTAGGTACATTAAACTTGTAAAAATCATAATAGCGTACCTACTATGATTTTTATTAATTTTATACAAGTTAAACAAGATTGTAAAATTATAAAAGCATTATTATTTTTATTAAAAAAACAAGAAGACTTAGATGAAAATTCTACCTCTATTTGAAGTTACATAAACTTTAAATGAGTCTCGGTGTTATACCACAATAAAGGTGAGCTTTTAAGTAACTAAAATTAAAACATCGCGCCGGCGAGGCTATTCTTGGATTTACTTAATTTACCTACTTTTTGAACTTTCAATGTTTTTTCATTCTTTCTTTATCTAAGTAGGTAATAAACTAATTTATATGAAGTCAGTGATGAAAAAATACCAATACATAACATTTTATTGAGGTAAGTGTAAACCTTATTGTCAGATCTGGCCGCCTCCAAATACAAACGTTACCTAAACATATTTATTTTATTATTACTAGGTAAAAATATGAAATAAATCTTTTAAGGAGATTTTTTGGGCAATAGAATATACTTTACCTAATATTCTAAAGATGTTCAATATTTACACACTTATCAGTTCACTTGATTTAACATAAGCTTCGTGGTCTACAAAGAATAAGCTCTAAAAGAGATCTAAAAACGCCTTACATTTTACTTTGTTTATTTTATTATTTTGTGGTAGTTAGTCAAGGTATTACTGTAATTTAATCTGTTAAAAGTTATATATAGTTGCTGCTTCCTTTTTTTGCAAATTTTAATTTACTTTTTTATTGCTAAAACAGTGTACCTTTACAAAGAAAATATGTGATAAAATGTAATAAGCAAACTGAAAGCTAAAAATGGAACTGGTAGAGCAAAGCCTATAGTCAAATCAGATTGCATTAAATTACCTTACCGTAAAAAGACATGAAATATTTAGCTGTATTCGAGTCAATATTTTACAATCTACATACCATATAACAAATTTGAATTTATTTTTTAACCGACTTCTGTAAGAAAAGGAGTCTCAATTCGATTGTATATTAACCTTTTAAAATATCAGTGACACTATACCTATAATATACTTGCAATATATTATAATAGATACTTTATTTAGATTGGATCTTGGCATGTTCACTTTCAAGTATTTATTAAACGCCGCGCCGTACTTATATTTTTTTAGTCAAGTGTGCATATACGCGTACAGCGTACAAGATACGAGTAACTCGCTGATGTTTTATTTTCCAAAAAAAATATTCTTCACATTTTATTCTTATTTTTTTTACATGTTTTTCTTAAATTCAGGCCATGTTGAAATATGTACAACTTCATATTATAATAGATTTATTATTGCCCCTCAAAAAGACATTTTTTTCTAATGCATCTATTGCCCCTAAAAAGAGGAAATAGCAATTAGTGTCGATATAGAAACAAGTTATTCGTCACAAATATTTGTGCATCTTAACCTGTTTCAAGTTCAAAGTTTGAACAATTTTCCTTTAAGGCTTCTCGTATTTGAATATTGTAAGCTAAAATATTTCATATTTATTAATATATTCCATCCTATTTACATTATGTTTTTATTTACATCAGATTTCCCGTCGTATCTCAATAACGTGTCATGTTTTACAATTATTTTTCACTCAAGTCCCCGATATTCGCCTCACGTCGCCTCATCAAACAGTTTAATGGAATAGAATGTAAATATACTCTCACCCTTGTTCTATCCTATTTATAGAGTAATCGAGACTGTTTTCGTCGATGTTATAGATATATCTGTAACTTCTGGAAATTATTCTAAGATCTGAATTGAAGTATTAAATTTTGATTTTGAACTACATCTACATACATGCTTCGTGTAAACATATAAAGGGACTCCAAACCACTACTGCCCAGAATCAGATGCATTATAACGCCGATGGAGATTTCATAAAGGTCTAAAAATATAAAATATATACTAAAAACATTATAACTTAATATGTAGTGAAAGGATTATGACTAGTTTTAGTTAATAAATATATTTCTTTACCTTTTTATTGCTTATTTATTTTAAGGACAAGCTCCCCTTTCCTTACATAGAATATAAGCGAAACAAATAAAATGAAATCGGGCTTAAAGTTACTTGCGAGTTTAGTCTTTTAACTTTCGCAACAATTCGCCTCATTAATCTTGTCACGTTTCAGTATAAACCATTGTGATAATTTTAATTTAACTTTAACTTTTGGTATCACTTTATTCTTTTACAATTATAAACTTTAAAGAATTGCTCTGGTGAAATGATATAAAAAATCGTTGGGCGTTCTTTACAAATTTTATCTTTGAGTTTTCATAATTTATAGAGAATTTTCATTTTCTCTAGTAATAATTAGATATTAATTTTCATAAGTCAATATTTTTCTTTATATAGTATATCAGTATCATCGCGGCGTAGAGTTCCGCCACTCAACACATTGTATCGAGATTTCGGGTGGAAAACGGAGAATAGAGGTCTTTCCATTCGTGCCTGCCAACTGCCAACTTTGCTTAGTGATATTATTTTAATTTATAATATTATTTTAATTGAAAAAAAAAGTATCAAGAGTCATCTTATTGTGTAGTATTCCACATTTAGGAAAGAAAAATACTTATTTAGAAAATGTATTAAATTTTGAAAGGAGCAAGATTTGTCCTAATTCTGCTACGTTTAAACTTTTATGTGTTTTCTAATTAAGGAAATAGAATACAATTGTCTGCTTTCAAATTAAGTAAATTTTCTTTTATGTTTATATTATAAATTCATTAATTCAGAATAAAATAATTTATATTTCCACTGGATAGTAAAACAAATTCCGTTACAACACAGTAAAAGTACGTAGGTAATTTCATACTAATAATATGAAGAGCGTCGTAACGTTTTGCTGCAGTCTGCAATCCCTCGAGAATTGCAGGTATTTAAATAGTAAGCACCTGCAGACTAATTTTAATATAAACATGAAAAGTTGAGAAAATTTTGTGAAAATTAAAAAATACATAGGTAAAATTCTATTTCGCTTAATATGTAGAGCTTATAAAAATTAAGCAAACTTTGTCATTTTTAGACGTTTACAATATAATATTAAACACTCGTGAGATTATTTTTTCCAATGAAATATTTACCTATAATTTTCTCTTGAAATGAAATACGAATAAGAAAAAATAAAGTATGTATGTATTGTTAAATATAATTGCAGTATCGTATCGTAGTATTGTCGGTATTTATAATGTAAAAATATTAATTAATTTTATTTTCTAAGATGAATAAGAAAAATAATTTGAAGGAAAAAAATCTGTATTACTTTCAAAGTGTTATATTGAAAAACTTGCTACTATCTGTGGCTAACAACTAATTTTTGTACTTCAGCCAACAGAGTCACAGCTGCTTCGCGATGGTTGAAAAAAGTTTGTCTAGAAAATTTTTTTCTAATATCATAATATATCCATATTATATTGTCATCGACATAGTACAGGCACATAGAAAACTGAAGAAAAAGACAATAACCAAAGATATTAGGATATTTTAAGTTAATTAGTTAACGATTATTATAACGTTAGATTTGACATGGAAGATATCAAAGTGGGTAGTGCAGGTATAGTCTATGTAATTTTAGTCTAGGCGAAGCTGTGTGCGATAGTTTTTTTATAATATAAAAGTTTATACTCAGATATACTACTAAAGCTACTAATACTGCGTTTTTATATTAGAAATGTTAAGCACAACAATAAATTTTGAGTATTCGGTCAAAAGAACAATTCCTTTGAAGTGGGCAAACTAAAAGTCAAAGTTTATTTAAACCAGTGTATAAAAGAGATTACTTTATTTAGTATTTAGGGTTAGGATCTTTTTTAAAATAAATCCAACGGTAGTAAAGTTAATAAGTCAGAAAATTATATTGCGAAAATAAATAGAATTGAGATTTTATACCTAAAGTATTTAACGATCCGAATCTCCAATGGAAAAAATGGAAACTTTGTAGGATTGTTTTGTTGTCTGTTTGTTAAGGCCATTTGTCAATACAGACAGACAGTTATAATAATATATGAAATTTTGAAATGGATACAGAACCCTCAGTAGATGAGTCTAACTCACATTTGACTGGTATGTGTTACATCTCTAAAAGTACCTTTATACGATTAATGCTTACAAAACGAAATTGGCATAAGTCATAGCGTAAAATGTTAGACTAATAAAATATCATTTATGGCCTATAACAAATCTATATTAGACGTTTTAAATTGATCTTTATTGCTACTTTCATCGTATTTCGGTCGTTTGGTGAAAATATATATTGTATTTTCTTTTATTTTAATATATATGATAACGTGCCTAGAGAAAGATAGCTAGGTATATTGAGGAAAAAAATCACGAGCGTTGGGCTGTATCTGTCAATTTTGCTCATGGACCAGTGTTTTCTAATAAATCTAAAATTCCCTGAAATCTGCTGAACCCCTGAAGAAAAAGTGAATCAATAAAAAATATAGCAATACGAGCGACTGTGCTTGTAAAGCTTAGCGCCTGAAAGTTTAATGCATGCATGTTTTTTAACATAATAAGCAAATGTATGCGTTATATTTAGTCACTTTATAAATTTCTTTAGAAATGTGTCATTGTTAGTAAGTTTTATTAATATATATTGTTTAAATTGTGTAACATTATAGATTCCGTCCAGAATATTCATAGTGATAAGTGTATCCCGTATGGTCTAGTGGCTAGGATACCTGGCTTTCACCCAGGAGGCTCGGGTTCGATTCCCGGTACGGGAAAATGTTTTTTTTTAGTTTTTAATTTTTTTAATCAGCTAAAGTATTTATTTAGAAAAACATAATATTTTATCATAGCTGATAAATATAAAATTTTATATAACGGCTATGATAACATTTGTTATCTTATATTTAGATTGTTTCTGAAAATTACATTTATCCGCGCCATTTTAAAAAAGTAATTTAATGAATCTGAGCTATATATAAATAGATAATAATATAATCTTATTTTGAATTTATAATATTACATTTGAGGTATAGATGTTCCTATGTTTTAAAAGACATTATATCTAATATTTTGGGGCATGCGTAAAAAAAACTGGTTATTGATCTTCTGCACTAAACAGTAAACTTTTGTTAGAAGTGGCGGTGCGAGTAATTATGTAGGTAATTTATTTTTGGAATAATGGCATCATTTTCGTAGTTCGTGTGGCCCTCCTGATTACGTAAATACACGCAAGGCAGTTGTGTCAATAGGCATTGTAGCCTAATATTGATGTTGTATAAAAATAAGAAATTGAAAAAGTATTAATTAATAAGTATTTATATATTTTATATTGTATAAAAGTAAATAAATATTATTAAGAGACTTGATTGTTTTTAGTCTGTGG
>FASU01005167.1:0-15296 GCA_001486225.1 Heliconius pardalinus sergestus | reverse complement strand
TCGTAACAACAATCGTAAAGTTTAAAGCAATGAGACCATATTGTACCTGACCATTATGTATATATCAAGTTATTTATAGATCACTAGCGCCCCCTAGCAGCACCCCTCGTGCTCGTACATACTGTATAGGTACCTTGTAGCCGCTGTGCTGCTCTGATATATAAACTACTTGTATATTATCGTAAAGTTTCCGTTCAATAGTCTTTGTGTGGAAGTAGAATTAACGTCGATCCTCACAGATTTTTAAATTTATAATATTAGTAAGATATGATTTAATATATAAATTTATTTAAAACATAAAGCACACATGATTTAATACAAGGACCCTCAGTCAAGATACCACCTTACATTTCCTTTCCCCGGAAGAAAGGTAAGGTTAATGGTCCAAGTATTTTGCTTATCTCTTTAAATATTTAGAAAGCCGAAGCAATAGTGTCGCTACAGTAGACCGCTAGGACGCACCAGCACCTCCTCGTATAATGGGAAGGGGAGTTTTGGTGTAAATAATATTTATATCACGAGAAAAAGGGTGTTCGGGATGAGTTAGGGCGACCACGCTTACTTTACGGCAGTTCGAGGACAAGAGGAGCTGAAAACGTATGAAGTATTGCTTGAATGAGAAAAAAATTGGAAATACTCATAGGTTTGTTGGTTGATGTCGGCGCGGCATGGTGGAGGTGTGAATAAACGGAGAGATGAGGGTTAAATTTGGGAGAATGAAATGTATATTTTAATTTTCACTCTCTGGTAGATAGAGCATGACGTTGAGTGCTGTCGTTAGAAATTAGTTTGAACTATGACCATCGCAGAATGACTTATCGTTTTTTTAGCTTCACGTATACGTCGGGGTATGCAGAAGTAACCTAGCGTTATGACATTCCGTTCTCCATTTGTACGTCCGTCCGTGAATTCTGGAGGGATTGCGAGTTGAGTGTCGGAACTCAACGCCGGGTTTTGCCTCGACACCAGAGCAAACAAATGAAAATATTTAATATTTACTTTCCTTGAGTGAGAATCGAATACACAACCTGTCGTGTTTACAGTCGCACGCTTGTGTTCCTGTGCCATGACTGGTATCAGCCGAAATAAAATAATATAGGATATACAAAAGTAATAAAATTTGGTGTCTCCAGATAGATCTTTACATGTTTTTATTTATCCTTTAAATATTGTTAAACGTACCGAGCGACCCGAATAAACAACATGTTCGTGTAAACGAGGATTTTTGATGTTTTAAATGTAACATAATATAATATCTTTATTTAACTAATGTAAGTACGGGCTCATCAATTCGACATACAATATTTATAAAATAAAATCTGATCTGTGAGTTTAGAAATGTTAAGTTACTAAATATGTTGTAATCTGTAAAATTTTATCTAGTAGGTAAAACGTGGCGTTGAGTTACACCACTTAACACGCAATGTCTCGAAAATTGGGTGGAAAGTGACTATTTTAACACGAAGTTCCCTTTACCCTGTTATGCAGGAAAATATGAGAAATAATTTTTTTATTTTACTTTTTAAAATAAAATTCGAAATAGTTTTTCTACAAGTACAGTCTTTTTTCCGAAAAAAAATATTTTTTGATTTATAATAGTGCTTCTAGTAAGTATATTGTTTACTTATAATGGCTGTTGGTGCAGGCCATGAAGATAACACGAGCACAGCTGAAATATTAGCGTTCTACTTTCTCTTTTTACAAAACAACTTATTAGTAGCCTCTCGGAGTAAAGTTAAGCATTCAAATACATATTAGATATAACATACAAAAGGCTAACAGTATATGATCTGATTTATTCGGAACATTGAAATCGTCGTATAGTAGTAGTTCATTATCGAATCAGCCCGTCAGCCCGGGGACGCGGCTCTACAAAGCACTACGCGAAGGATTAACGTATGACAATTGGATCTTATCATTGGATTCATACATTTATTAATATTCAGCTTTTTGAATTTTGCCAAATTGGGTGTTCTGTTGTAGTTTTTGTAGTTTCAGGAGATATACATTTTTTTGCGATGATTATAATATAAAGTAGTATATAGTGCTGGTCGCCCGCAGCTTTGTTTGTGTCGACATTATTTCGGGTAATCTCGCCTTAGTGCTCTCCTTAACTCCCAAAAGTACGTCACTCTTTACGTGTCAAATTTCAACTTTCTTGTTAAATGTTGCTGTTTTTAAATGGAATGTCCCTACCAAAAAAAAATGTTATACTGAACAACTGTATACATAGGAAAATATATAGAGAAAAGGTAAAAGACGGGGAGCTTTTTTAGAGAGAATTAATATTTTTTATGTTCATAAAATTTTTAAAGTTTCAGAATAATATTTTTCAGAAAGCGCGGCTTTGAGTTCCACCATTCAACAGATAAAACTACAAAAAATAAGCGGAAAGTAGGGAACAGAAGTGTTTGAATGGAAACGAATGTCCAGGTTTCCAGGTTCCTTCTGCCTACCTTGCTGTGTGCAGGACTATTTGCTGTTTCATGAAAATACAGTAGACTTAGTAATATAATTTTAAGTATCATCATAATTTTCATCTATCAAGAGGCTGTAGAAGCTGACTTGAAGATGTTTTTATAGCTATAAATTCTTTTCCTAATTTTAAAAACTAAATATACTATGAACGAAAACATTACGATATAACCATTAACAAACAAAAACTAATACTAGTTGCTTTCGAATCGAATCATGTACGAGTAACGAATAAAGGAAAAATATATTAAGAAAAATATTTTCCTCCCTGAAGCTAGTAGTTCGTTAACGAGATCAACTCGGGATAATCACGATATATGATAGAGACCTTTTATTGCCCAATTATTGAGCTGCATTCATCAGTGGGTCGGCTCATTAAGTAAATACAATACGAGTACAATATCGATAATAAATATTACTGTAACGGATTATTGAAATTGTGTGTTATTTACGTCACAATAGGCTTAATATATTAGTTGCTAAGATGTTAGCAAGCAGCAAGCAAGTATAAGTAGCTTTACACTTTTTTCAATTTTCAATTTCTGTCCTTAATAAGGATAGATTTTTTTTAAATATTATTATATAAATATAGTTATTGTATGGGAGTGATTAATCATTGTCTCATAGAGAGTGTCATTTTATTGTAAGTTTCATATTCCTTTATAAATCATTGAGGCCGTCGCGGCGCAACGGCACAAGGGTGTGACGGTAACGCGATGGTCGTGGGTTTTGTAAAGCGTAAAGGCAACCAGCAAAGTACCTTCTGGTCGAGTGACCTCTAACTCGTGATCATCAACAATCAGGTATATCTATTATAAATTCAAAGCCCGAATTCTACTAATAGTTATTATTACAACTAGAGTAATCCTTTAAACAGAAAAGGAAAACAATATAATCGTCCGAAGTGACAGGAAATGAGACAATTTGAAACGTTTATTCTTTAACGCTGCTATAAGATTTCCTGCATACGTCGATAAAGAAGTGTTGCTTGCCTACTAACGCCGTCGTATTTGGTGAGTGTTGCCTTACAAAAGGAGCTAAGTCTCGTTTAAATTATAAAATCGGATGAGCCTGTGTTAGTCTCCATTAGCAGTGTCTGTGCCGAGCTCTTTTCTTTTATTATAGTAATGACTCTTAGATCCTTCAGCTTTCGTATTCAAAACGAAAGTTAAGAAAAGATGAATACAATTTATTTAATGTATGTATACAAGACCTATTTTTACTTTATATAAATGTTCAGAAGTTTAAATATTAAGACACAAATAAATGTTTTTCTTTTTGTTTTTATATATCTCTAAATAAAAAGTCTTCCGTTACTCAAAGCCGACGTCATGCGGCGTAGAACATTGAAATTTGATATGTATGTTCCTTAGGGATATTAATAATTAAGAGAGGATTTTTCGAAATTTCTAAAGTCAGGGACGATCACTATCTATATAAAAATACGGTTAGCGTTTTATTACTAAGTACCTTCTTAGTATAACACATGAGCAAAGGAAAATCTAATATTAAGACATTAAATTTTAACGTATTATTTTTAGTAAGTGTGGAAGGAGTGTTTTAACACTAGATTCCCTCTGCCTATTATTATTTAATATAGAGAATGGACTTTGAAAGTTAAGTCTCTAGAAAACAATAACAGCACTCATAGAAATGAAACAAAATGATAACGCAAATTAGATTTGGAATTTATTTATTTCAAAGGAAGTTTCATTAGACAGGTGATTGATGTAAGGAAAATAATACGGAGATTACTAAGTTTTTATTATTAGTTCTTATATTTTATTGCATTTCGTTATTAGCTACACGCTGTATACAGCAGGGTAGGCAGAGGAAACCTACATTATATTGTATTACGATATTTATAATACATTTATTATATATTAATTTATTTATTATTATGTGATAGGTCGCTCTAAACTCTTTTACTATTACTGTTTTTGTTATTTATTAAATTACTAGACCTTTGCTCGCGACTTTGCTCGCCTAAATTACTAAGTTATTTACTTACTAATCTGAATTATTTTCTGTATAATAACATTATCATCATAAAAATCAATATCCATGTTTTGAAAACTAAATTTTCAGCCGACCCAATAAAAGAAATGTAAATAATTTATTACACTGAAATAGAATTGAATCCACGAACTTCATTTACAGTCAGATACTGTTCCGCTGCGTCTTGATAGCCTCAACGGCTTAATATTATTGTACGACATATAAAAGCGCCTAGAATACTAGAAGTGCCCTCCCTAACAAGTAATGAGATAGTACCACCGTCTTATTACGCTCCGTTTAAGCGAACCCTTCAATCAATCCTATCATCAATAATTCATCAATCAACACGTCGTGGTCAGTTGCCACGTCCGAACTGCACCACGATGTATCAAAATGTTCAATTGTTTGACCATAAATAGACAAAACAGCTTTTTTTATATTTAAAATTTTAAATTTTTTAGTTAACGTATGTGATTTAAATGTAGGCGGTATTGAACAGGCGCCTTTTGGACCACTCTTGGCGACGCTTAGTTAGGTTAGTTATACTACTAGTTTCACAAATTTCTTTCGAATTACATGGTACGAATTCTTCTACCGAAGTATTTGTAAAAAATACTAAATGAAGGAACCAACTAAAACCATATTACTTATATATAACATACCCTTGGCCGAGTTTTCTTTAATAAGTTTAATTATAAAAAAATACTTTTGAGTAAATTTAGCTTAAACGTTTTTTTTTCTGTTTGTATTCCGATAGAGCAGGGTAGGCAGGGTAGGCAGGGTAGACAGAGGCGCCAGGACTGCAACATTGTACTTAGTGAGTGACTGTCACAGGCAGCTTTGTTAGGAGCTTTCGAACGCAAGCTAGTTAAGCTCACTCAATTAAAACGTACAACAAACGTTATTCAAACATACAATACGAGAGACAAATTATTAAAATCAGAGCCTTTGTGCAGATATTGCACTGTTAAAATGATAAAATATAAAACAATCAAATCTATTAATATGATACAGTAAGTGGTTGGTGCGGAATTCAATATTAACATTAAAATTTGAATAATTGGATGAATACGAAGCTTCAAGACATGTCGTGCTGAGAAGAGCCGGCACGAACTCTACAGATGTTTTTTTTCAATATAAAAGATAAATAAGCTATTGTATAGCTAGCCTGCATTTATTTTAAATTATTTTAATTCTGCACTTGTTAAATAAAGTAAGGCGAGACGTATGCTTAGTGTACAAGAGACAAAAAAAAGTAAGAGAAAGGAATAATTTAGAAATGAATACTTCAAAACTTGTATATCCTGTAGGATTTCTATAAATATAATGACATCTCATTAACCTGTTTTTAATATAACCTACATTTTGAAGTATTGAAAATATATATTATAACAAATTTTAGATTTACTTCTAGAGTGCATTGGAAGAGCAATTTAATATATCCAGCTTTATTGTATATATTTGCAGGCATGTTTACAGAATTTTATGAAATTATACAGATATAATTATAAGAAGCATTGTTCTTAACGATGCCAAAATACCGCCGTGTTCAAATTCTTGTAGGTATTTAACTTGTAGTTGTAGTTAGTTCTACGCAGAGGGAATATGTCAACCTTCATGCGGTATGTTGCACATAGCACGGGAGGGGGAACCCAGTAAGCCTCGTTACCAGAGCCGGCCTGGCAATGTTAAAAACGTTAACATTGCCAGGCTCTTTGTGCTCGTAGGTGTACCTGTGCATACCTGTGCTTGTAGTCGTAATCCAAGTCGACAGGTACGTAAGTATTAAGGTACAAATTGTATAATATATTTATCTAAAGTATAAAATAAATAAAATACTTAAATGTAATGTCAATTTACTTTGTTTAAATTAATTTTAATTGTATTTTGGTATATACTCATACTCGTATATGAAGTATGTTGAATAGCAAATGAAACTGTTATATTATTAAAGCTTATTTATTATGATAGCCCAGTGTTATTAATAATAAAACATAAAAGTGTAATAAATACACTTTTATGTTTTATTATTAATAACTGTATAAATACTGAAAATTGACTAAAGTATTATAATTACAACAAAAGCCCTGTCAATTAAAGGCAACGTTAAGCGTAATTATATTTTGATTGAACACATTTTATTAAGTGAAATGTTTATGAATGTCAATTTAAGCTCATTCCGTTATTCTACGGCGTTATAGCATGGAGCGCTGCAAACACGTGGAATTAAATTTAATTATATGAGAAAATTGAAAGTAACATTTAATTAAACAAATGTATTATCCTGAGAGAGTATTAAACGCCGCGTCAAAGTGCTCTCGGGTCAGAATTTACTGTTTTGTGAAGATTTACTACGCTCTGTCCGAGCGCTTGCCTCACGGAGAGCTTACAACTGGAGATATACTCACTTGTTCTATGAAATATGAGTTCATCAGTTGTAGAATTAGAACGATAATTGTTATAGTTAATAGAGAACTTTCAATGTTCCTTAATGTATCCTATAGGCCACTCTATTTAATAGCCATCGAAATCATTTCCCAAGTGCCAACGACACTTTTTAATCACTTGCACAAAAGTAATTGTACCTATTATCATTACAAAAAAAAATTATTTCAACTATAACTTATACCACATTGCTAACTAACCGTTTCTTAACTAGACTTACGAAACAAAGTGTTAAATCACTCCACGTTTCCACGCGACATACCTCGAGCGGTGCCGGCTCTCCGACGCAGCTCCGAGTCTCACACACTGTCACAGTAAACCACCATCATATTATTTAACATATAATTTTTGCAACACGTCACAGGACAGGAAGGAATGAACACGGCGGCAGAGGATGCTGCGGTCCAGGCTGTGCGGCGGACGGCGAGCGACTGCCGCGGGAAGCGCGCGCCGCGCCGTCGTACTGTGCAGTGCACTGTGGACTATAGTGTATAAGCTGAGGATCGAGCTCAGTGGCGTGCCATAAGGGAGGTCTAGCAGCAGTGGACGAGTACAAGCTGATGATGATGATGATGATGATGATGACGATGATGATATAGCACCTTACTTGAACTTTACGTGTCCCGATAATGACTTTTTAAATATTGCTAATTGTCTTGTCTTTTAACATTATAAAGTATGAAAATAGTGGGTATTTTATCGAGATTAGTTAAAACTGACGATGTATACGAAAAACATAAAAAAATATTTATCTACCTACTACTGTCATACTAGTGTGAAATTAGTGTGTAGTTTTTGTGTAATAGATAAACTCTAAAATTACTAAACTGATTTTGAACATAATTTTAACATGTTTTACTCATATGATAAAATCAACTTCACGCTGTATCCCGCACACAGCAGGGTATGCAGAGGGAACCTCGTGTTAAGACTTCGTTCCCCACTTTCTGCCGAATTCTGCAGGCATTGCGTGTGGAGTGGCAGAACTCAACGCAGATATATATTCCCTATATGATAAAAGTACACTGTAGTAAAATAAAAAAATTACATGTATGAAACATTCTCACAAATATAAGTACAGAAATCACGTGATATTTTGTGATTACTCTACTGATCCTACTAACATTATAATAGCGAAAGTTTGTGAGGATGGATGCCTGCTCCACTGTCACCAAAAACGTACTGAATGAATTTTGAAAAAAAATACAAAAATATAGCTTAGAATAACACAGCCTACTATTTATGTAAACATTTGTAATCACGTCATATCACAGCATGAACGTATTTTACTATGTAAAATAAATCATCGTACAGTTCAAGCGGGCGAAGTCGCGGGCGGGTCGCCAGTAGTTACATACTAGAATGTAAATATTTGTTGATATTAGGCAATTAAGTGGTGGAACTGTCAAACGCGCACCGAGCACCAACTGAGCGCGATGTATTAGTACTTCATTCATTATTAAATGTTTATATATTATTGTAGCTTCGGTCTTTAAGTAATTCCTAATTATGCGGTAGATACATCATATCTGTATTATACCTATATTTTTATTTTTAAGGTTTCATATCTCAAAAGGAAAACACAGAACTCTTATAGGATTACTCTTTGTTGCCCGTCTGTCCGTCTGTCAAGACTCTGTTCCCCACATATTTATTTATTTACGTTTAAATGTTCATTTGTTCGCTCTGGTCGACACCAGGCAAAGCGCAGCTTTCAGTTCCGTTGTATTGTGATTTTTAAAAGCTTTTTTAATAATATAAGTTTCCCGTTGACCTTTCCACTTGCGATACAGGGGCACAAAGTGTGATGTAAAATTATTTTCTATTTTAGGTTTTAAAAAAAGCTAGCGACGGCTAGTTTAGATAATATAGATAGATATAATTTAGATATAGATAGTTTAGATAATATATATATATATATTTACATTTGAACTAGAAATATAACAACACATTACATTAGCGGTAATACTAAATCACGTTTTAGTTTCTCTCTTAATAAAAGTTTCCAACACTCAACGTCTAACTCCTCGCAACTTCAGGATTGACTTCAATTTTTCCAACTGTAAAATAATTAATCTTTCAACTAGTTTGAAGAAATAAAAATTCTAAAACCCATATACATATACCCAAATAATTTTCTCGTTATTTTCTTGTGAATGGTGGGATTTATATAAATAAAATGTAGGCAAGAAATTCAATTTATATAAGAATTTATAAAGAAAGTATTTTTTTTGATTTTGTTTATTTTCATACATTTTTTTTACAAATATGCTACACCAGAGACAGAGATTATTGAAAATCTGGTCTTGTTTCCGGCCCGTCACTCATACACTCCCCACTCGCAAGAACGACTTATTTTCATTTCCTCGCTCTAGTAACAAGATAAACCACGGCGTTGAGTTCTAGAACTCTACTCGCAATGTCTCGAAAATTAGATGCAAACTAGCCATCTTGATACTAAGTTCCTTTTGCTTATCATTCTTTACGCGGGATACAGCGTGAAGGTAGAAAAATAAATTAAACTTGCAAAAAAAAACTAAATGAAAATTGAACCTAAAACTTCTATTCATATAAACAAATACCAGAGCACCAGGGTGTGAAAAATATGATTTTTGTGGAACATCGTGAAGAAATTTAAAAAAGCGTTCTCATTTTGCCACAGAGTAGGGCTTGAATTAAAACTTTGTACATTTAGTTTCAAAAGCTAACTTTTGTATAAAAATAACCGATCGAGTGCGAGTGAGACTCGCTGCGAGTCCGACCGAGCGTTCCATACAGATTTCAGGATTGTCGGTCCGCAAGAGAAGACTAGGTCACACTATTATTTTTGCTTATCCTGCTAGATGTCACAGCATATAAATTGACAGAGAATACGCTATAGGGCGAAAATTGCCAGATTCGTTGTATAATATTTTCATTAAAACTTAAAACTAAAAACTTTCCGTTTTCAACTTAAAGAATGCACCGCGCTTGAAGTTATGAAACTATTTCTAAGGCTATGGACATATTATATTTCGAACTAGTCTTTGCTACTACAGTTTTTCTAATTGCCAGGTAATCAAATAGGTTTTAGTATATAATTTAATTTGCTTAAATATTCTACTACCTATGTATATTCTTACATTGTTATATGTATTTCCTGTAAACAAATACCCTCAAGTTGATTCTGCAGGGGATGCTCGATAGAATGTCGTTTGACCTCTCTAGGGGCTAGTACTTACTCAGTACTCGTATATTGTGGTTTCCACGGGAGTTTCAACTTTCAATATATTTTGTTAATATTTTTTTTCATAAGTGTCGTTGGTAACTGTAACTTAAAGAATATTAAAAATATGAGCATACTTTCTGAACTTACAAAATATGTTAGATATATTTATTCCATTTTTAGGGTTCCTGAATCCCGTATCTCGAAAGGAAGTAAGGTTCCTATAGGATCACTTTGTCGTCCGTCGTTTCGACTCTCATTACATTTATCTCGAACCATTGATAACCATTCCAGTGTGATACCTCTACGCAGTCTTGAGAAAAAAAAACCTTTTGGGGTAGGGAACCTTAAAAATTTTAATTGTTTATTTATTAACAAAACTAGTGCGTAAAATTTATAAAACTTTCCTAAACTAAAACACTAAAATTCATACCGCATTATTGAAAATAAGCTATAGCTTTCTCTTTAAGACCGAGTTAGCGGTAATTTACGGTAATTAGCAAAGTTAGCCTCGCTCGTGACGTCACGCGGCGTTTTATCACCGACTAGGAGTTGTACGAGTATAGGGCGGACGCACCGGCGTGGCTCTAGGAGTCGGCTCGCGGACTATTAATGATTGGTGGTAGTTGCTCATACTTAATGCCGAATAGAAGGTCAGCTGTAGAATGCATGGTTAATTAGCTGTTACCTCCGGCTTCGTCTATTTAGTGATGTGACATGTGACATATTCTAAGCGATCGATATAACTTTCACCACAGATACAGGAAGCAACTAAAGAACAGAGTTACTTGGTACTCGGTTCTATCTGTTTTTTTAATAATTTTAAGTATGTTTAATGTATATACGTACTATATTTATAGAAATGATAACATTGACTGGTAAATCGTATATTTTTGTAAAATTATAAAAAAAAACGCTGAAACACCTTTTCTATTCCCCCACAGTGACCACGGCCTCATTTATTCCTGAAACTTTCTCAAAGAGGCTCTCAGCAAACAAACAGACGAACAAAACCTAAGCACTAACTGCAACTAGGGCTCCAAACTCCCACATTCCTTATAACTTTGAGTTCAGCGCTCTACCATTATATACAACTACGCTTTGAATTACGAATGGTCAGCTGCTCTTTACTTCAACAAGAATCTCTTTTGTCAGACTTGCTGCACGTTTGTTGGTCTCAGAGTGGAACTAACGCTGTTTGATTATTTATTATTATTTATTTGGAAAATATCTAAACAAAATAATAAAACTAACTTCATATAGCAGCAAAGAGCTAACTGAAAAAATAAATTAATTAATTAAAAATAATTTCAATTCCCATTTCAATTGTAACAGCCACATATTAAAAATTAGATCAGCCGTAATGCAAAAGTACGCTTCGAATACTTAAAAGCTTGACCTTTTAATAACTGGTGTATACACTACAAAATAAAGTATTTAAAAAGTTAAAAAATGAATAAAAATAGGGTTGTTTTTTGAAATATCTAAAATAGCTAATTGTTGTTTTTCGAATGCTAACATTGTTCATTGTTTGCAAGTTAAAATATTCAACAGTGGTTGTGATAAAAATATTGGAAGCCACATAAGCTTACTTTCAAGCCTCACTACCGAGTGTAACCGGCACTCGATAAATGCGGACATTTATTTATTTATTTCGCATTACAGATAAAACAAATATATAACTGCGTCCTATTTACTGTTGATAAGGCCTATTTGGTTACCACCCGCGATGACTAAAAATAGAAAATTTTATATAAATGAACGAAATTATTAAATTTTCTTTAATATTTATACATCATTCATCACGTTGTTATTTGAACGGACGCAATTTTTTGCGAATAAATATTATTTATAACAAAGCCGATGGAAAAGGATTTAGGGAGCTTTATTCGACGCCGGCGTCATGTACAGATTAATTCGACAAGTGAGATTCGCAGCCCGCGGTAAAATGCTAATGTCGGAACAGCTCTAGGAACTCTCATTTCGAGGCATTTATGACGCGCTCCAACACTATTATGTTTTAATTGTGTTGTTGAAATTTCGTTAAAGTTGTATTCGCACATTTTCTTTCTTGTATTTATGATGAACGAATAAGAGCTGACATGGCGCTGTAATCAAAAATCGGTTGGAAAAAATATGATAAATTAGTAAAGAAATCTTAGACATTATCACTTTTCTGCTTACTGATACCTCATTGTGATTAATGTTTATTTATATTTTTTTAAATCCACACTGCATTCCGCATGGATTTAGAGAAACTCGTATCATGTCACTCCTCTTCTTCTGCCCACCACTGAAAGAAGAATATGTGAAGGTAAAATGTCGTTGAAACACAACGGTTGTTAATTCAAAACCTGCGAGGAGCACGTCTGCCCGTGACGCGGAGGTTTGTGCGGAAAAAAGGAAATGTCCTAAAACACCGCGTTATAAGCTTAGTCGACATGGAAAATACTATGTAGGTATGTACTTTATTGAAATTTGTTTTGTCTTTTTTAATATTAACTGGACATTGTCCTAAAAGCAAGGCAAGCCAAGTCCCGGGCGAAGATTAATGTCATATATAAATAGGTATTGTCCGTACGATATTCATACTTTATAAGTGGAAGAGGGACGCGGAGACACGGCGTCGCAGTAGAACACACAATTACGTGACAGCGAGCCTAAAACAGCGAGCCTGAGATGATTGCTCACAGCACGTCGCGCGTCACTGCGAGTGTTGAGATGTTTGCTTGATTTAATTTTATTTTTCAAATGAACTTATGGAGAAGAGATGAGTATTTATCTATAAGATTAAAATCAAATAAATTGTCGAAGATTAGAGAAAGAAATAATTTTTCGAAGTAATGAAAATATTAATAAAATTAATTCATACCCTCGAGAGAGCCCCCCTGTGCCCCCCTGTGCCCCCCTGTGCCCCTTGCGTCCGGTCATCTGTCTATCTGTCTGTCCATATACTACAGCGCCGCTAGTTCAAGTGAGGTATCACATGTAGGTCCTCTAGCTAGAATTTCAGAAAAAGCTCGAGACCTCCAATTTTTGGAACGACCCCTCCCTGGGCGAGCCCGACTGGGACTTGACTGTTTTTTTTAGCATCACGCTTCATCTCTAACGTTGTATCCAAAGTGAATGGAAGAACTCCGTTCCCCATTTTCTGCCTAACTTTGTAAACGAGATTGCATCGTATGTTGAGTGGCGGGACTCATTAACTAACTCATTTCGCTGAGGGAGAGTTGAACCCCCTACTGTCGTGTTACAGTACTGCTGTCCCACTGCGACACGATAGTAGATAGACAGTATACTGGCAGCTTGTGATTCTAAAGAGTTTAAATATTTAAGTTTATGAAACAATCTTTAACTATTACATTTTAGTATAGTTATTCCTGTCTGTTAATAATTTCATGATGATAATATTTCAAACAAGTTAAGCATTGTTGAAATTATTGAATAAAACTTAAGCGCCAGTAAAAGAAGGAAGACGGCGCGGCGGGGGGAGGGGAGGGGAAGTGTTCGGAGAATGCAGTCAACGTTGCTTAATACAGAAAGTATCGAAGCTCGTACAGGACTCGCCGTTTTTGCTGCTCCCTCTTTAAACGTTGAGCTGTGACCCAGTTGGGACGACAGCCTCCCTCAGGGGCCTCGGCCTATTATAGTTCAATGACGAACACATTTTCTTAGCCTGTTTTTATAACAATGTATACCTTTACGAGTATCATGTTATTAATAGCTCCTCCACTAACGGTCTTATTTAACATGTAGGTATATTAATGTTACAAAATAGGAACTATTAGTTCCGATTGAGAAAAGCCTTTTTTTTTGTATACATAATCCTTTTACTGAGGAATTCTTTAGGATATAATGTCAGTGGCACAGCGTGTAAGCGCAACGACTGTGGGTGCGATTCCCGCCCGGGGAAATGAGTTATTATTTATTAATATTTTCATTTTTTGTCTCTGGTAACAGTAACAGCCAAAGTGCGGCGTTAAGTTCCAGTACCCAAAATTGGTACAGAAAGTGGGGGACGGACTGTCCCTCCGCCTACCCTACTATATGCGGGATACAGCATGAATTTGAAAAAAAAAAGATGAAAATACATTGCGTTAAATGATAGTGAATAAAACAAATAAATAATAAATTATTTCAATTTTACGTATTTAAAATATCATTCTCAACGAACAGAACAGACCCAGTAAAACATTACTTGTTGTGTGTTGTACTTCCCACACAGCTTATTATAAAATATAATAATATTTTAGATTTAAAATGCTAAGTATCGAACATGAAACTTACTTTTTCCAGTAATTAGAAACATTATAAATAGATATTTAAGGAACTAACCAATAAATATACCAATTTTGAAAAAATAATTGTGTGGAAGGAAGCCTTACCTTTGTCAATAATATGACTAGCTACTATATCCATTTTAAAAGAATGTGTTCGCAAATCATTTTATACAAACATACTGTAAAATAAGTATTGCAAGAATAATTCGTTGTAAATATTATCGAAAAAGCGTTGCCGCAACGAAGTTTATAGTTTCGCGTAAGTGACTCACAAACCTAATTTCCATCTTCGTATACAACATAAACGTTACATTGTAGCTGCTAGCTTATTGTGGTTCACTAGACGACGCTACAATTTCTACGGATGCAGAGTTGAAACGAGTATTCTATAATATTCCAGATATTGAAAAGTAAAGTTTTTTAAATAATAGTTAATATTGACGACACTGTAAGAAACACATAAAATAGTTTAAAAACATATTATTTTCACACCACAAGTCCTAGTTTTTAAATCAAAGATAAAGTAAAAATTTTGTAGATCAAAATCTTACTGTTCATTAAAAAAATCTAAAGTTGTCTAAATGATATCAAAAATGTTTCGCGCAAAGAACATAGTTCCTCAACGCTCGGCCCAACTCGCACAATTGCTTCGTAATCTGCTATTTCCGAATAATTTCTGTGCAACCGCGATTTAAAGGAGCTCTCTAACTCTGTTACATAAGTTAGCTAAGTGGATCAAACAACAGAGGGGAAGAATTGTTAAACTCGATTGGAACCAAAATATAAAAGTATTGCGTGTATATGGTTAGCTGGTGTAGGCGAGTAGTGGATACATCACGGCCGCCACGGTACGTCTGTAAAAGTGACGGACGTGTAATGATTTTATATAAATA
>FASU01005163.1:2235-13660 GCA_001486225.1 Heliconius pardalinus sergestus | reverse complement strand
GGCAAGGCACGCCGGCCGCGCCAGGAATGTATTCAGAACCGCGAGGCGTGAGGACCTTGCGATGGTTTATTTGTTACTAATGCGTGTAATTATGTTATATTATATGTTATGATTTGTATGATTTGTTTATTGTGAAATTATTTTTATATGGGATATTTAGAACCACGCCAGTCATGGTGCAAAGGCACACGCGTGCGATTGAGGCCTGAGGGTGCGGTATTTTGAGGGTGGGTTCGATTCTCACTCTGGGGAGTAAAGTGAAAGAAATGGAAGCGCTTCATAAGACTAGGTTTCCGGGTCCCCTTTTCCTACCCCACTGTGTGCGGGATGCAGCGTGAAGCTAACATACATAAATATTTAAAACCACTTTATAATAAGATACTAATATATTGGGGTCGAGTGCAATTATATTGAGAAAATTGAATGATGACAATAAATTACTGTATATCGAAAAGTAATTTAATGCATCGTTTCATTGTAAATAAAACTAATTCAAAACATTTCCACAATATTACCTCCTCGTATAAAATTGCTATTATATTTAACTTAAAATTGAGGCCGAGAGGACCATAAGCGTGAACTGTAAGCGCGTTAGGTTCCCAGATTCCTTCTGCCTACCCTGCTCTGTGCGGGACACAGCGTGAAGCTGATTTTTTAATCTTTTTTTTCTATACATTTAGAACCCATACTTGTCACTGCACGACAGTAATGTAATTCTCAATTTTTTATATGCTTTTTATTGCTATAATAAACATTTAAAGATTGTTTAACTATTTATATTTGTAGCACGCTTACAGTGCGCATAATAACAATTTTATTAAGCTAAAGATTATTTATGGATTACTATAAGTAAACATTATTTTTATATATAATTATTTATTGTTCTTCAACTTAAAATTGAGTAAAATTTTCAAGTAAAACCCAGTAATATGATAACTTAGGTTCTTTTTATTTTATTTTTTTGTGATAAAGTCACAAATAAAAGAGTAAAACTGGAGAGTAGTCAGAAAATTGAAATGGACAACAAATAAATATCATATAATTTTTTAGAACAATAATCAAGACAAAAGAATTGTGTTTGTAAACGCAATAGTTGTTGGTTTGATTCTCACTAAAAAGATAAATAGATTTTCTCGGTAAGGTTAGAAAAGAGAATGCAGTGTTTAATTCCGGCATTTATACAGAATATCTCGAAAATTGGACGGAAAGTGACAAACGGGGTGTCTTAACACTACATTCCCTTTATCTACCAAGCGTGAAGCTAAATTCAAAATTTATTTTTATTCTCCCAGGTGTAGTAGGTTGCGCCTGCGGTTTTCTAGCGTGGACAGTGGGCGGGGCGCTGGCTGCGACTGGCGTTGAACGGTTCGAACTCCCCGCGCCAAGGTTGTGGAGCTGGTTGATATTGGACGGAGCTCTGGGGCCGCTGCTCATTGAGAGTTTATGGTTGTGGTAAGATTTTTTTTAATAGTTTGTTTAAGTATAATTATGGACATACGGATCATATTCGGGACTCTTCGACTTCGATGGGGGTCCGAATTAATACGTCAATATGTCAATTTTGATTACTCTTTTACCTTAAGTTACACAAAATTTAACCTTAAGTAACTAAACCTAGTTACGTAAGATTTAACCGGCCTACTGTGACATACTCACTGTCGTGTCCACAGGGGTCGGTCGCTGACGTCGTCTCAGACAGCTACACTGTCTTTGGCTCTGACGTTGCCGCTGTGCGCGTGCGTGGAGGCGTGGCGCGGGGGTGGGGCGGCGGTGGGTGCGCGGCTCGCGGCGGCGCTGCTAGCGAGCGCAGGCTGGCTGGCGGCCGCGCTGCCAGTTCCTCTGCCTAACCCTCTGGACTGGGTGAACGCCAGGCTGAGGGCTGCTGATGGGTTTACGTTAGTATTTTTTACTTTGTTTTTGTTGATGTTTAATAGTAATTTTGTAATAGTCGTGCCGCATCGGTACAGTCTATTACTGTTAATGCGCTAGTTGTGAATTCGATACTCATTTCCTTTTCATAGTTTCGTGGGAATATGAATAAAATAAACTATTTAATACATTTTATCACACATTTTTTCTAATAAAAACAATTTTTATATAAAAAATATGTAATTTCTAATACAGAGCAATAAGAAATATATCTGAACTGGACGAACAATCAGAAGCGTTAATGTCATCAGATGAACCAACGTAACCCACATCCACCTTACAACACGAAGACACTATGAATGAGCACAGTGTGTAACCTCTTGTTACTCCTAGTCTAACATATGTATAGCATTTAAATATAAGACCCTTACACATCATATTTTAAAATTTTAAAAAATATTAAATTACCATATCTACGTTTTATTTTAGTCTGTGGTTCTACCATTTCAGTTTTTTTTTTTAATTGATCTCTCGTTTTATTAGTATTAGTGGAATATTGTAAATCGAATGATCTAAAGATATCGATTTTTTTATTATTTTGTATGTTTTAGTAATTTTGGGATATTAGTTTTTATTAGAATGTGCAATTTTTTTTGTGACAGTGTTAGTTTCGTAGCAAAATCAAAGTAAATATTAAACAATATGGCATACATACATATAACTTGACAAATTTTAATTGCGTTAATCACAAAATACCTTTTTGGTTTGCAGACACTATATTTATTAATAGTGTTTAAAAATATATATTTTACACTTTTACCATTAATAATAATTATTATAGATAAGCTAAATCTATTCTTCAAATTCAGCCTTTTATTATATTAATATATTATTTTATAAAAAATCATTCCATTAAATATAATTACTGTAATATATTTAATATATATTCATTTATTTTAAGTATATGACTGTTTTATAATTTGTACTACTCTTTTAACGAACAAACTTCTCTTACATTTTTATTATCGTATCGTATAATATAAATTATTTGCAGTTTGAAATCTTGTTAAATTTATTACTTAATTTTTAAGTTTTAAATATAATAATATGTATATTTTGTATTCTTTGATCTATTTGTTATTTTTTGAGTTTAGTGATATAAGTGCTGATGGCTATAAGAATATACTTATATAACAAAGTAAGTTCTTATACTACGTACAGTACATGGTTATAAATGTATGAAATTTTATGTTGCATATGTTACTATAATATTATATTTATATTGGTCTAAAAAAATAAATTCCGGTTGAACTTCATAGAGCATTTTAAAATAATAACAATAATTTAACTATCTGAATAGTGATATTAATAAATAACTGAGAGTTTTCTGCATATTGAGATGTAATTAGAAAATGTTGTCAGTTGTATAAAAGTTTATCTTGTCGCTCCAAATGTGTTTTCAATAGCTTCCTGATAAATAATGTAAATGTAAAAATGGTAATAAATTATTAGTTATTACAAGGACAAACCACCTTATTATTATTTAACTTTTATATACATATATTTATTAAATATAAAGTGTAGTCCTCGAGGTTTAAGCTGAGCTTTGCATATGTTGAGTGTTCATATATAATGTAGGTGTGACGACTGACGTCAACTTGACGACTTGATAGGCCTACACCTCTTATACTGATAACAGTGTGATGTATTTAATTCTTAAAGATAAAATCGGCACTATCACTGTACAATAATGGAAAAATGTATGTGAGGAAGTAGTTATTAAGGATCCAACGACAATCCACGAAACGACATTGTACCTGTAGAAAATTGATATATTTTTTGTTTGAATTTTTTTTATAGAATATTTATATAGTTTTTTTTTCTTTTAGATATATTGCCACAAATGCAAAGCTGAGCTAAAGCCTCGCGAACTGTATATTTTTTAATGTGTTCTGACTTCTGTGTGAATAGTTTGCATCTCTTCGTGTTCTTTGTACTGTTGCTCGTAAAAAAGTTGATAATAGTGTTGTTAACAATAAAATAGTTCTTACAACAGTTTCTAAACATTTTGGACATAAACAAAAGACAATGTTATGAATAAATTACTTTTAAATATACTTGTGTGAGTAAGTTAGAATGTTTTGAAATCAGTTTCTAGTTGTTTTCGTCGCTTTATTTTAAATTCATTTTCCTATTTAGTAACATTATCTCTTGTTTACCGTACAACCCCTAACATTATTCTCCATTGTGACATTGGCATAGTGATAAGTGCTCAACTGGCACGTCCGGAATGCCGTAATCAAATAACAGAGCTGATGTTTTAGTCGTTGTATAATTATAGGCGATTCTTATAAAGTATGCACAAACTTTTTTTTCCAAATACCCATAATATTCTAAATTTTGAAGTAAATCCTATTTTTTGTAATATACAACAAAGCATTTGCTTTATGCTAATCTGTCTATATGTAACTTTTGTAGTCATATTTAATGTTTTCTGATACATTGTTTGGTAATATGCCCCGATATAATAACAGTAATCGATTTTCTTATTTTTGTGGTTAATAATAGTAATAAATGTAATAAAATCTTTTATGACAACTATTGTTTTATTTTAAATTCATTTAATTAAAGACTTCGTGAAGTTTCATCCTCTCCTCGTGTTTCCTCATCTCCTCCTGTATCACCTTCAAATTGATAAACATTAAATTGAAACCCGAAAGAGATAATAAACGTCTACTTAGAACTAGTGTAATAAACAAGGTAGGTATTTCCGAAAAGAAACTGAAAGTAATCATTGAAAATATATAAAAGTATTTTTAAAAATTCGGAACCCAGAATTTGGCGGAAGATGGGAAATCGATGTGTCTTAATGGGTAATGGAGTGCCTTAATATTAGAGTCCCTCTGTCAACCCTACCAAAGAAAGAACAATCTCACACATTAATTAAAATTTTCTTGGTTCTCTTGTGTAAATATATTCTGTGGTCTAGTTTATTATTGCCTGTGGGAAGCTGTCAGTTGTCAAAAAAATAAACTTAAAGTAAGGTTATATAGCCCAGATTAAATGTTTTAAATTACGATTTATTTTGATTCTACAAAGAACTATGTTTTATTGATAATGTTTATATATTATAACAAAATGTCACTTGTTATAAAATACACTATTAAACAGGCTTTGCCTGTCTCCAGTCGTTTTTGTCCTATATTTAATAATACCTACAAATATAGTACAAATTCGAAAACACCGAATGAAAGCGTGTATAATAATTTTACTGATTGGGAGACTTTAAGTAAAAAGAAGAAAATAAGTAAGGCTATGAAAGCTTATCTGGAAAGAGCTAAGGAACACGATGAATTTATGAAAAAGCAACAATTTGAATATAATATTGGTAAAAGGCATCTTGCTAATATTATGGGAGAGGATCCTGAAACATTTACACAAAAAGATGTTGATCGTGCTATTGAGTATCTTTTTCCTAGTGGTATTTATGACCCAGCTGCCAGACCTTTAATGAAACCACCTGAAGAAGTTTTTCCCGCACGTAAAGCGGCTGAATTTGATGAAGCTGGTAGACCTCATCACTTTTTATTCTACACAGGAAAACCTAATTTCTTTAAACTTTTGTATGATGCATCAGATAATATTCAAACTTTATATAATTATGAAGACAAAGTTATGAGGAAGAAAGAAGCACCAAATTCTAATGAAAAATTAGAACTAGATTCATCTGTTTGGGTAACAAAAGAGGAACTTGAGCAATTATTAGTAGAAAATATTAATGAATTGGAATATGATAATTTTAAATTAGTGATGGATAGGCTTGTTGGTCTACCATACTCTTACAAATGCAAAGAGTTCATTGAAAAGTACAGAAAGCCATTATCCACCCAAAAATTTGCATTAGAAATTCCAAAACCCAATTATGACGAAAATGGCCGTGCCTTTGTCACTACCTACGAGTGTTTGAGAAAGAAAGCTAGAGGGGATGTGACTATCTTATCTCCTGGCACAGGAAAAATTACTGTAAATGGAAAGGATATAACATATTTTGAAGATGTACAATCTCGTGAACAGGTTATATTTCCTCTGATATTTACTGGTATGGAAAACAAAGTTGATGTAGTATGTAACATAGAAGGTGGAGGACCATCTGGCCAGGCTGGAGCCATAAGATGGGGAATAGCATGGGGTTTACGCAGCTTCATTGATAAAAGCATGCTTGAAGCGATGCAAGTCGCTGGTCTACTGACAAGAGATCACAGAAGACGTGAGCGTAAGAAGCCTGGGCAACCTGGTGCCAGAAAGAAGCCTACTTGGAATAGAAGATAATTTATGCACTAGTTAATAGTGTTATAGTTTTAATAATAAACAAAATAGTTTCAAAATATTATAGATTTTTTATTCATGTATATTTATTTATTCTTATTAAATTTTTTCTTCATCATCTTCTTTCTACCGCCTATCTTCTTTTGGAACATTGTGTTCTTTCTTTCCTTATTGTATATCCTCTTCTTCATAAGTGACTTTAGTTCTCTCCTATCCTTATTTCTTTCATTTTCATCTTTCTTACTAAAGAAAAGTAATGCATCTGTAAACAAATATAAATATACAATAATATGCCATACATTGTGTAATTTTGATATTTAAGAGAAATATTTTAAAACAATTTAATAAAATTATGATATTGCTCTGATATATTAATATGTATATGTCTATTTTTGTTTCATGCTTTATTATCAAAGTAAGCAGAGATAACCTAATGTCAAGAGACTTGTCACAGTGTATAATTGGGTGACAGAATTCTAGGGCATACTTTGTCTAACCATAGTAAGGTAATGAAATTACTTCAATCCTCTGAGTGGCGATTGAACCCCCAACCATTTCATTGACTGTTGGAAACTGTCCCACTTTGCAGCAACTGATGTAACTTTTCAATCAAACAATAAAATAAATATAGTGAATTTACATTGTTAAATAGAATTAAAAAACAAATTCTATATTACCTTTTAATCTAAAGTCATCAGAAGAGAAAAATAATTTCTCTCTCCATACTGTTTTAGTTTCACTAATCTGAAGAATAGGATCTTGTATCTTTTCATCATCTTCGTTTTCTGATTCAGAGGAATCATAGACAAATGGATTCTTTTCACCTAGATCAAAGGGGTTTTTTACTTTTGAATCTTTTTTAGGTTTTAATTGAATATAGTCCTTTTCTTGATCTTGCCGTGTTTCTGTAAAATATTAAAAAAAAAATTGTTAATTCTCTCTTCTTTTATGTTTTCCAATATTAACTTTAGTGTGGAATACCAGTTCAAAAGTGTTAAAAATACACATTTTAGTTTACTTGTGTATAAATAATGCCATTATATTTATTGCAATTGTATTTTTTTTAAATATTACCTTGATATTGAGCGTCATCTTTTGAAAATAAACTTCTTAAACTGAATGCATTAGGCTGTGTTATAGCTTCTTTTAGAGTGTCACTTATTTTATAAAATTGCTCCTTAGACACTTCAACCTTTTCAACCACCGGTTCAGGTTCGGCAACTTGTTCTTCTTCTTCTTGGTCTTTTAATTTTTTCTTTTTTGATTTTTTTCCCACTTCTTGTTTCACTTCTACAGGTGCTAGATATTTTGCATGATCAGGCTGCAAAGGATCAAATCTCAACATGCCCAATTTTGGTCTAAAATTGAAAACTATATGTAAGTACACAAACACTTATGCAAGCATATACACATAAATACATGTTCAACCTAACTTATAAATATATATAAAATAATTAATTTGTTTTATTTGTAAAATGTTTGTTGTGTTTGAGTATAATATTAAAACAGATATTTTAGATATTGTATTGGGAGAGTGAGGTATCCTTATACAGGCATTACTTGCTTAAAAGGAGATCTCTGTAACAACTATTTCTGTGTAAAATCTGTTAAACAAATGAAGTATTTTTATTTATTTATTTTATTTCAAGTAAAACTATTTAAAATAAGAGTCTTTTGTGGTAAAATAGGACAGTGTTTCATTATAAGCTCAATATTTTTTGTTGGCATCCACTGATGGTAATTAATTTCATTTAAATATGTTTGTTAATCAAAGTATGGTATTAGCTGAATGAAGCTTGAATTCTGGCCTTCAACATTTCTGTAATAGATATGGAGAGTAAAAAATTGAGTAATTAATAGACACAACAAGCAAAGAGAACCTACCTAGGAGGAGATCTTTGCCTCTTATATCTATTAACTATGAAAACAAAACAATAATTTAATTTTTTTTTTATTTCTTTTTCAAGACAGTATTGAAAAAGTTCAAAGACTTTTACTTACTTTGATTTATTATTAGAAGAATCAGCAAACATTGTTTTAATTTGAATTCCAAGAACATCTTGTAGAATGTTCATTTGCTTTGACTTTTCATCAGCTTGCTCCAAATCCACTTGGTCTTGTTCTGTATTATCTTCTTTGTCATTTTCATCTTCAACAAACCTATCATCTAGTACAAATCGTTTGTCAGACTTATATCTTGACTGTAAATCTAGAACCTAAAAAAAATATAACATTGAATATTTTAAAAGTATGAAATTTGCAAGAAATTTAATATTAAATTAAAACTAACTCTTTGTCCTGTCTTGCCCTCAAACTGTTCCTTTATTTCAAAATTTATTTCATCATCGCTGGCTTCATCATCAAATAAATTTGTTGCACCTTTTATGTTTTTTTTACTGTTATTGTTTGTTATAACATGGTTTTCTGTGACATTATCCTCTGTATCTGAAAATAATATTTTCTTATTTGGCTTTTTATCCTGCAAAAGAATTGTAATAACATTTTATTTACCACTAGCAACTCACTTGCAGCTTCACCTGCTTGAACTACATAATTATTAATTTACTAATGTGCATTACTTTCTATTCTAACACATAATTTTAAAAATTTTATCTATACCTATATTGAAAAATAAAGTTTGGACAATTTAATAAAACATTTATAGTAAATTTTTCAAGTTTCACTTAATGTTAGTGTAATGTCTGATTACATGAGTGGAATGAAACTCATGACTGTTACAATAGTTAAACATTACTTAACTAAATTCATATTGTATATACAATATATTAAAAAAATCAAATTTTAAAATATTAGCCCAATCAAAATAACATTAATAGAACTTACTATGCTTATAAGGCCTGACTTTATAATGTTTTTCTTATCACTAAATTCTTGCCTTTTTTTCTTCATTGACTCTAGCCTTTTGATATCTGCATTTTGCTTTTTTTCATCATCTTGGAATAAATTGTTTATTTTATACTTTTTACTATCATGTTCATTGTTTTTTATATGTATTATGGGAGCAGATTTCTCTGGAATTACTTTTGATTTCTTTATGGTAAAACTATTGTCTTCAAATTCATCATCATACTTTCTTTTTTGAAAATTTAAATTTTCTGTTTTGTTTTCTCCTTCTGCTGCAGAATGTGTTTGATCAATCTAAGATATATAAATTAATAATTATAAATGTTAGACATTTTTAAAATATAATTTTTATGTATAAAAAATTACCTTTTTAAGTTCCTTTTTATTAGATTGCTCTCTTTCTCTTTGTAGTCTTTCTAAAAAACTCTCTCGGGCTCTTGTAACATATAATTTATTTCCATAAAATTCTTCATTCGAAAAATGTTTTATACCTAATAATAAAATTTCAACAACTTCATTTATAATTCGGTAAGTTTTTTTTAAATAACTAAGTATAATTTATATTTAAGTAATTAATTTATATATTTTTTATTACATTACTTACATGATTCAATATTAAAATTTGATGCAGATAAAGTTATGAATGCAAATTTCTTTTTATCATTTTCAGTGCCAGGTTTAGTTTTTAAATCGAAATTGGTTATATCTCCATACGACGAAAATACTTTTCGTAATGCATCTTCACTTAAGTTATCTGGTAAATTGCCAACAAATAAGCGAGTAGTGAAAGCCATTAGTAAAATCTGAATGAAATTATATTTATAATTTAAATATTCTTAAAAACATTAAAATATCTCAACGTGAGTTTTAAAGTATATTATAAATTCATAATAATGTACAATGAATTGATATTTGACACTTCACAGGAATTGTCAATTACACGTGCTGTTAAACATCACAGAATATATATACAACAGATCACATAGATCCATAGATAATTGTAAAAAATATAAGCTAAGCTAATAAGTCAGAAGTTTGTTTATACCTCGAATCATAGACAATACACATATTCTAGAGCCTCGAATTCAAACAGAAATTGACGCTCGCTGGCCGTTACATAGCGAAATTAGTGGAAGTTGTTTGGATGAAATAAGTTATTGCAAATGAGTTTATTATAATATTTATTAATACATATACGACCTAAAAATGTCTGACAGTGACGAAGATATAATGGCTGAAACGTTACATAGGCTGCAACACAACGTAAATATATTTTCTACTTCCATTCTTCAAATTAAATATAGTGCTTATTTAGGAGCAGTGTTTTGTAAACATAACCATGTTTACTATTTAACCAAATAATTCACTAAATTGTTTACATTTGCTAAACATGAACATCATCTCAGATTTTGATTTTTAAGTTTGTTTATAATTTCAATCATATGTTAATTTTCTAATAAAGTCAATCATCAATAGTTCAAATATCAATAAATTATTCATTTGTTTCAGTTATTATATTTAAATACACAATAAAGTATTGTATTTACGTAATTAATATGTTTCAGATTATGAATTCAGCAGCTACAAACATGAATAACACAAATTTTAATTATAGTCATAATTCAGTGACTTCGACTTTTAAATCAAACAATAATAGAATACATAACGGCTTACAAAGCACAAATCGAGAACATACGTATTTTAGAAGAGAAACATCACCAATGTCGCTAAAAAGTTTTCGCGACTCGAGACCACAGAGTTTTCGTAACTATCCTGGTAGTGTAAGATCTCACATATCCGTTTACAATGGTAGAGGTGGATCACCTATGTCTATGAGAAGCGTTGGTAAGTACAGAGAAACTAGCATATATAATACATCTACTATACAAAGTCAATGCAATGCATTATTTGGTATATTTAATCAAAATAACTTAATCTTCCAAATAAATTAACTTTTTAAAACTTCTTTAATACTTATTCAAATAGTAAAAACATAATTACATTAAACTACTTTAAAATTCTATTGGCATTTACTTAAAACTATTAATTTTCAGATAGTAGTGTACTTGTTGGTGCAGTGGACATTGCTCAGGCTCTCAATAATACCAAATTCAATGAATATGATTTAAAATTGATCAAAGAAGCATATAATAGATTATTTAAAAATCAAGCAAGAAAAAGAATTGGGAAACGAAAAAGGCAAACATTATATGTGAAGGGTCGAAGAAGAAAACGACGGGGTTATGATTCAGGTGAACAGGGAAGCGAATCTTCTATGAGTAGTGATGATTGCAGATCCACTCGAACATTTGACAGTAGTAAAAGTTCTGAGCCAAGGTCTACAAATATGGATATAACACATTTT
>FASU01005159.1:2988-16743 GCA_001486225.1 Heliconius pardalinus sergestus | reverse complement strand
TTATTGAGTAAAGTGCATTATTGTGTTTTATACAATTTATATTTAAAAAAGACTATATTATAAACTTTTATCTTATACTTTAACACTATATACGGGATGCACCATGATGCTATACAAAATAATAACAATCAAAACCATATGTAGAATTATATTAAACAAGTCTTGGGAATAGTGTTTTTTTTAATAGAATAGGAATAGTGAAAAACGTAAAAAATAAGCAATAGAATAAAAAAATACAGAACAAACTGCGACGTCACGTCTATCACTCAAAGTCCGCCCAAATTTGTGATACGATATCTCAAATTTGGGCGGATAGTAGAAAGAAAGAAGAACGGAGTGTCTTAATACTAGTCCACCTATCTTGCTATGTACACTCTAATATATACTGATAAATTTGTACAAAAAATAAATAAAAATATTTAACATTAATAAGAACAAGGAAATTATACACACATATGAATAAAACATTTTTTTATTAATTTTGTTTACAAACTAAGTATCAATCGATATAATCGGACCAGCGAGCGACCTTGCATGTCTCATGTTATTTACATTCAGATTACATGCTTGTAGCGTTTGTATCACTTTGCGTCTATTAAATGTCTTGAGAAGCAGTAGCCGTACTCTACAGTTACTTGTTTATTTCTCATTTATAAAGAATTATGGATAGTTTTACGATTTTTTCGGCCTAGCAGGGTTCGAAGATAGAACCTAGTGTTACAACACTTTTCTCCAAGCACAAAAGATTATAGTTTTTAGGTTAATAGTGTTATTATTATGAAATGTAGAAAAATTCAACTAATTATTATTTATACTCTAATTATTTTGTTACTAATGTTGGCAGTAATGATGATTCATATATACGAGTATGTATGTCAAAGGTAATATATATATTTTTCATTTATAGTAGCTTCAGACTGTATCCCATAGAGAGCAGGGTAGGCAGAGGTAAACATAGTGTTAAGACTCTCCGTAATATAATTTCTGTCTGATTTCGAGACATTTACGAATGGCGAAACATAAAGCCGTGCTTTTACTTGTTATTAGACCCAGAAAATAATTAATTTCCTCGAGTGGGAATCGATATCAAAGTCATCACGTTCACAGTCAAATTTAGCCGCTGCGCTGACGACGATCTCAAAAGTAAACTAATGTATGAAGAAATATTGAGCAAAGAGTATTTTTATTATTTTGTGACTCTATTTTGCTCGTTTAATAACTACGTATAAAGTTTATAATATAATATGTTACGTGACGTTTGCTTGTATTGGTTAATAGCTATTATTTAATAGGAAGATATTCAGTTCTAAATAATTATGAATTATAGCCTCTTACTTTGTAGCTGTTTCTTAAGAAACCTGAATTAATATATTAATAAAATATATCGGACAGTACTTTACGAAGGTTTATTTCTGATTTATGAAGGACTTTTTTCACATTAAATTAGTGTTGGTTAAAAAAATGTGAAAAAGTGTGAAATAACTTTGTTTTATGCCATTTAGAGATAAGACTACCAATTAATATTTTTTTTTGTATTATAATTATAATTCTTTTTTTAAATGTATCATATTATTAAAATTACCCATAACATGATGTTTAAGCGAAAACTAATATAGTAAATATTTTACAGTGTAATAATATCAGCACAGTTACGTAAGAGTGAAGGCGCTCGCTCTCATTAATCAGCCCCGCGTATACCGGAAAGCGTCTCGAATGAAATCGTTTATGGAAGCTTAGTTCATAGCAGTAGAGAAATATTACGAACTCTATATTATTTAGGATTTTGTATTATATTGTAGTAGGCAGAGAAAACTTAGTGTGAGACACTCCGTTCTCCAAATTTGAGTTTGCCCGTTAAATGACAGAAGTCAGAATGGGGAAATAAGAATAATTCATTCCTCAAAGCTGGAGTAGAACTCAAAATCATCACGTTAACAGCCAAACGCTTTCTCACTGCGCCACAATAGCTTGTTGAAATTACACTACAAGTCATCCTTCTAAAATATATTTTTCAATATATAAATGAATTTGGTGTACCTAAGTACCCCCCAGTGGACGTCGATAGGACTGAGATTCTTTCTGAGAAATGATTCTTTCTGAGACTGATTTTTTCTGAGAAAAATTTAGTATAAAATATACGAAACAAATTAATATTGTTATAAAGAAACATTTTTTAAAATAACCATGAACTTTGGTCGACAAAAAAGGACTCTAGGAAATTGTTTAGTAAATTTCTAAAGCAATGCAGATGCCTATCGATTTATGTTTAATATTGGTTAAGGTAGTATGAGTAGCGTTATTTTTTTTAATTTATAGGTGTTGAAGATATTTACTATTAACAAATATATTTTCACGCATCCTATCCCGGTGGAAAGCAGAGGACAGAGTGTTTTTATACTAGTTTAAATTTAACCTATTTATTTTAGCTAAAATTGTATATAAAGGTGACCAATAATCGCATACAAATAATTATATAATACGTACGTGAACAAATCCCAACTAATTAAGTTAACTAAATATTTCATTTACATAATGTTTAGTGATTAAAGGAGTATTCAAATGTATTACTTTGTGTATGTTACGTGGTCTGAATATTTAGCTTTAGAGCAAAATTAAATATATTTCTGTGGACAATACAAATTTATAAATTCTCCTATATACACACGTTATTTCCCACACAGCAAAGTAGATAGAGGGAACAGTGTTAAGACACTTCCTTTTCCATGAAATTTTCCATGGACGGAATTCAACGCTGCGCCTTCTATATTACAGAGAAGAAATAAAGATATTTCTAATATAATAATTCCTCCGAGGGTGAACGATACGATGACACAAAAATAGAAAAAAGTTAAGATTTTTAAATATATTGCTCACATAATTTAATTTAATCAACATGTACCTCTAATAAATGACCTACAAATTATATTGATTGCCTTTATATTGACACTGTCAATGTCAATATACCTGTTGTTTTAAAATTAACAATGTCAGTACAAATATGAAGGTTTTCAAAAGCACATAATAATGTTTAAAAAAATTAAGTATAACTCTTGGTTCTATATAGTCATACAAAAGTATCTCAGATTTTCATAAAAAAACATGTTGATCTCTTACAGTCGACCTTCGGATGTAGATAAAAATATAGTAGGTACTAATTGAATAACAGAATAAACTAAATTTATTATTCAATTTAAAAGGTAAATATTTTATCCCAGTTCTTATGAGATATATGATCATATTATATGTTCATATACCCTTTAAATAATAAAATTATAAAATAAATTATTCAATTCATGCATAAATATATGTATGACTAATAAATATGGCTAATTATGTGTATATTGTGTGTATTCATATTGTCCATAGAAAAGACATCAACGCGTTTCACATTCGAAATTTTGAATACTAAAACGAAAATTTTAAACAAAACGTATAATTTTATACTATATTTTATGAAATTAATAAAAAAATAAATAAAAATTAAATATATTAAGATTAATAAATAGTTAATTGTATAAAACTAGCATTCGTTTGAAATTTCGAGGGATATCAACAAGCACACACACATATAATACGTACTATATATTAATACGTTACCCAAAAATTTTGAACTTTATAGCTTATTTGTAGGAGAAATGCAGAATGCTCATATTTTTCAATAATGATGCTTATAAAATACACTAACTCAATAAATAAACCATTACGCACACTATCATATATTTGACAATACTTACACTTATATGTTTATAAAGTAGCTGTTTATGTTCATACGCGTCAATTGGTTCTCTTGTCTTATTAGATATAAAGAAATTGTTTTCATAAGTTCAAATACACTTGCCTTTTTTCTTTGTTTATTAAGCATCGGCTTTAACACGAAGAAAGCTCTCGTTATATGTTATATTTTTTTTTAAAGTAATTTTATGACTTTTATATTAACTATATAACTAATTTTAATTAAAATTTTGATATTACTAAATGTTTTTTAGCCATACAATAATTTGAATTCAATACATTACAACACAGCGTCCGGCCGTTAACCTTTATCTCGAGGAATCCCGACAACATGCTGCATTTTGTGACGGGGAAATACCCAGTGAAAGTATGTCGGTAACATTAAGTGAGCGGAAAAAAATGAATTAAATATGTGTAATACTATATACTCTATTAACATATTATTATAAAATTATATAAAGTAAAGTAAGTCAGCTATTTATATGATTTTTTTTATTTATGTTGTGTATATAAAATAATTTGTTTTCAATAATTTTTTGTTATGTTTCTTTTAATTTCTGATATACGTAAATGTAGAAAAACTATTAAATTATTTAAAATTCCTCTCAAGTTTGTCTGGTAGATTAAGTACAGGGTAAAAATTCTTTATCCATTTTCCTCATAGACTCAATAGTGTAAAGCTATCACTTAAGTTAATATTCTCAGGTATACATAAGTATGCATATATAAAAATATTGTTTTGTACTTCTGGACCTGAAAACTTAGAAGATGTACTATCATATATATGCTGTTATATCTTAATAGCGTCACTAATAATCACTTTCTCTTTCTATGTTAGCTAAGTCATGTCGACAAAGCTGACGATACGTTTTCATAATTATCTTTTTCCATCAGAAATATTGGATAAAGTTATCTTTTTTCTATCTATATTTATTTACATATGTGTAAAAAATCTATCTAAAAAAAGACATGTGAAGTGCGTACGTTGATTATAATGGGTACTCTAAACAAATATGGGTAATAGAATTGATTTTGCACTTAGTTATTGAGTATTTTAAAAGGAATTAGAGTTGTAATGATAAATATTTAATTGTTTTCAATTTTCCTCTCTTATATCTACAATTTTAAGTCTCGGGCATTGCTCTGAGCTCCACTCTATGCGTGGGCAATACATTAGATGCCACGTGGTTTTGTTTCATATTGTATTTGATATCTTAACATCTGTACTAGAAATAACCAAACGTACAAAATGTAATTTTTGATGAAATTAAAACCAATTTTTTATTCTTAAACATATTTAGAATATATTCTATTTTCATTACATTATTTAAATTTCATGATATATCAATAATAAAGGTGCATTTTTAGCAGATTTTAATTAAACTTTTATGACCATACAATCAGAAAAATGAAACTGTGTCACTATAAAATTTTTAATACACATTTTTTAATTTTACCTTATCATTAAATATATTCTTGGCAACTATTTAAAAAATATATGAACGTCGTACAGTATTTTTTATGTTATTCAATTTAACTAGGGGATTTTACTACTATAATAAATGTCTTAAAACTTGTCGTATAGAGCCGTATCTGTCATAGTTTCTTCAACCTTTATAAGAACCTATAATTGACTTTTATTATAATAAATGTATGCAATTTCATAATGTTTAATTTACAATGCTGTTTACGGATGTAGAAAATATTGATTTACAGGTTTTATGTTTTTGTTCATAAGAAACGTAATTGTGTTAACTCGTTTTACGAGAGCGCGGGTTTTTTGTGAGTTATTGATTTAAATTTTCCACACATCGATTAAGTTATCGATTTTTATGAATCGTATTGTTTTTTGTTCGCTTTGCATGTCTAAAATAATCATTTAATATTTTTTACTATGTTATTATTATTTACTATATTCTAAGGAAAAAAAAACACCATCCAGTTCTTCGATGGTTCCCAAGTGGTCAAATAAATAAAGTTTTTAATTTTATAATATTAATATAAAAAAATAGTAATTTCGAAACATTTATAAAACAGTCAAGGTCTAATGTTTAGTGTAAATAACATTTTAAGATTTACCAAATTTGTTAGGCCTTGTGACTTAAACGTAAAAGGTTATTTCCTGCAAGGTCTATGGTGTGCAAATATTTAAATATTAGCTTATAGATTTAAAGTGATAATGGTAATATTAAAAACATCCCAAAAATTTTTTACCCTTAACTCTAAGTTCTAAGGAATATGCTGCAATTTTTTTATGTCTTTGGAAACTTTATAGATATAATACAAGCCGTTAATTCTTCAAAGATATTGTTAGCATCATTGTCTATACCGTACTTAAACGAATATATTCATCTTAAGATGTGATTACGAAATATATGTGACTCTGCTTTTACATAAAGATCTAAATGACACGTTAAATTGTTTATTGTTATGAAAACTAAGGGAAATCCCATACAAATTAAATACAAAAAAATATAAAAAATAATATCTTACGCTTTTTCCAAAATAGGAGTTAGGAGTAAGCAGAGGGAAAATATTGTTAAGACACTCTGTTCCCCACGCACCACCAAATTGTCGAGACGCTCGCTACATATAGAATGGCGGAAGTCAACGCTGCGATAAAAGATATAAAGAATATATAATTAAAATAGTCACAATGCAATCTTCAATGTTGCAATGATTCGTACAGTATGTATACAAGCGTGTTGTATCGCAACCGCCCAAGGTTAGAGAAAATCACTCGACCTCAAGGAAGATGTTCGAAAGGTGGATGCAAAGTGTCTTTTGCAATTTAATTACAATGAACTACGTTTGATGCCGTCGTAGTATGATGGGACATGGTATGGAAAGTAAACCGGGAAGAGTTTTAATATATTTATTTTTTATTTCCTCACTCTAGCAGACAAAGATTCGATAGTTATAGATTACTTTCACCATTATTTTCGTATTTTCTTAAAGGAATCGCAGGTAAATTTGGCAAGCTTACTATATATGTATATAAATAATCACTTTTCCTTATAATCAATCAATTTTAACTTCTTAGTCATAATGATTAAGTCAAGAACGTTAAATATAGAGCGGATGTGACTTTTGGTGCCAAGTCTTTGTCACGTGTTAGGACAAGTACGGCAAGTTATGTAAGGATGGCACACTAACCCACATATTTCTATGACAGAGTTCACGTTTCGTATTTATTTTATTTATTACAGAAAACTATGTCATTTAATACGTAATTTTTACTATACATATGTTTTAAATAACATAACAAAATAAACAATTTCTCGTTAGTAACAATATTCTTATAATTCTGTTTTTTTTTGTATTTGTCGAATTCAAATTCCATTCCATAAAATCTTATATTTTTTATTCAAATGGACCTTTGCAAGAACTCTTGAATCGTCGAATGAACATAAGACAAATAATAATAAGTATGATTCGCATTATTTTAAATAATTTAAATTCTATTTTCATGTTATTTAGATATTATAAATAGGTTAGGCTCATATACCGTATCTATTACCACTTTAACATAGTCTTACAAAATATCGAATGACTTTGTGTTTTCTGGAAGTTTTAAAGGTGAACGAAACAGTAAAAGGTAACCCTCTACACCTATAAGTCGCCAACGAGACTCAAGCTACTGCTATATTACATTTAAGACTTTAACATTTACTTAAAATATTTATAAAAAAATTTTAGAAATATTATTGTTTAACAATAATATGTAAATATTTTTTTTAATTAAATTGAATTTGAAATGTAAGAGCTCTTTTTAGATTTCTTTTTATTTTCCTACTGTATCCTGTATATCCCAGAGCAAGCAAAACCTACTGTCAAACCACTCAGTCCTCCGCTTTCGGTCCGATTTCGAGACATTACTGCAGAACTTAACGCCGCATTTTGTTAAGACACATGTCTTATTTTTATTTCTCCTGTATGATGAGCCAGAAATAAAAATAATTTATTTCTCCTACTCAGGATATTGTAACCATTTCGTTTACAGTCAAACGCTGACCTAATAAAATATAATTAAAAGATACAATATTTGCATAATATCAATGTTACTACAATCAAATTTTTATTACTGCATTAAAAGTGACGTGACATAATGTACTCTATGATTTATTTTAATCAAAAAACGTTTCTATTGTTTTAGTCACAAAGTTACATTTTGCACTTGAAAAGGTTAGATATTTTTTAGAAAGAAAGAACTTAGCGATAAGACACTCTGTTCTCGCTTTATTTTATACATACATACATACATACATTTAAACATTTCCTTATACAATATTTGAATATACGTCTTAGGCAAACACGTGCACTTTGCAACGAATATTATTTATTAGGGTCTATATTTTTAGGGTCGTTAATTGCATATCAGGTGATGCAACGTCATTATGTCATATTACGTTGATTTGGATTGCGCAACGCCAAGTGGGTCATGATCTCGACTGGTATTTTAAGTTGTCTTCCGTTTTACGAGAAAGTAGTATCTTGAGGCAAGTGTTTTGTCCCACTTTTTAGTATGTAGAGTTGCTGGTTTATCATATTTCGCTATATAATCTTGTTTTTTTAGGTGATTTTGATTTAGTAAGTGTAATAGCCATTTATATTTATTTATTTTTGAATCTCAACACGCACTATTTTGGCAATTGGACGGAGAGCCTTAACACTACTTCCTTTTGCTATGTAGAGAGAAATGTGAAGCTGTTTTTTTCATTATTAAAAAGTTATGTAATATAGGGTGATAAGTTAAATAACGTAAGAATGTTTATATTGAACATTATATTAGGTTTCTTGTTTAGTAATATTTTACGTTAATAAATCCAAACATTCTCTATTATATTCGAGTTAAATTGTCCCTATTATACAAAAATTTATTTTTTCTGTTATTGAACTCTACATTACAATACTGTAGTGAATGTGATGAATGTAATACAGGTTTTCAAAAATAAATCAAACGTGCCACATTTCAAGTGTAATATCAGTGAAAGTTATTAAAATCATTCTAGTTTTTTCGATGCGGTAATAAATATAACGAGCCCGAGGCATTAGATTTGTGTCAATGTGTTAGAAACAACATCATTTCGTTTCACATAGTCAAATTGAAATAACACAATGCAACTGAGAATTTTCATTTCTTTCTAAAAAGACAAAGTTGGTTGGGTTCTGTCACTTAATATGCAATGTATCAAGAATTAGAAGGGAAAGAGAGAATGGAGTGTCTTAACACTAAGTACCTTCTGCCTATCCGCTATGCGTGAAGCTAAAACAATGATAAATTGTGTATTTTAACGATCTTAAAGTTTTAGGGCATGGAACTAAATAAAATTCATTTACCATTATATAGGGAAGTGACCGTTGGCGTGACTCTAGCTTTTTGTGTACATATTTCATTTAACAATTTACTGCTTAACGCGATCTGATAAAAGAGTGAAATGATTCCATGTTATTTAATTATTATTTTAAATGTATTTTGGCTAGTGAACTGAAAGAATCACAAACAAAGCTAAGTATTAAATATAAAATTTTTAAATGTAGATTAAAGTATTAGATTAAATGGTTTTATTTCATAATATATTTTACTGCATGTTTGTAGAGACTAATAAAAACAAATAGATGAGAGATTATAAAAAATATATATTATTAAAAAATATATTAAATTTGAGAATCAGTCTCGCAGAATTACTTGAGGCGTGGCGATGTTTTGAGTTTGATTCCCACTTACGTCAAAGAATAATTTTTATTTCCTCGCTCTGGTAAGAGTGGCGGTAAGTTGGAATAGCGATACGCAGTGTCTCAAATTCAAACCAGAAACGTAGAACGGAGAGCGTAGAACTTGACATTAGTTTCTATGCTGTCTGCGGGATAAATTATAAATTTGAAATAATAAAAAAAAGTAATTTACAAATGCGTGTTGCTCTATCAATTCGCTCAATTAGTTGTCTCATATGAAATCCTTTTGTCGTTTGTAATTATTGAGCAAGCACGTAGCGTTTGCAAGCTTGCCCCATGACACTTAAACAATGCACATTAAATGCTAAATCTTATATAATGATTGCTCTGACTTTACATAGAGCAAATTTATTTGTTTATTTTATAAATTAAGTTTAGTTTCTATTTTATTACCTCTATAAAGGTGTATTTGACACGAGATCGACAGAACCTAATTATCCTGGGTTCAAATCCCAGCTTTTTATTCTACATACTTATATTTATATTAAGTTACTTGATAATAACCTCCTTTTGTTCCTCGCAATTTCTAATCTTTAAATTTTCTACTAGCAATTGTGGTTTTCAGCACTCGGGGAATGGATTATTTATATTTTCATGTCATCGCTCTGATAACAAAGCAAAGCGCGGCGTTGAATATCACCACTCATACGCAATGCCTCCAGAATTCGTAGGAAATTGGGGAACGGAAGAGTCTTAATGAGAACGAAGTGTTTTAACACTAAGTTCCACGATTCCCTCTGCCTACACTGTTACCAGTGTAGGATACAGCGTGAAGCTAAACATATATAATCACATTTTTTTTTACAATTAAATAATAGAAGATATTATAATAATATTATCCTCCTATTATAATAATATCAATTATCCTTTTATAATAAAATTATTATCCTCCTATTATAATAATATTAATTTTATTAAGTGAATGTATGTTAATCACTTGTCTAATAACCATAAACACTTTACCTACATTCTTTGTGAATATTTCAAAGCTACGCCCTTCAAACGTTCCCAAGCTTCTTACCGCATTCCCACCTCTCGTCAATACTTTCATAATAATTCTCACATATTACGTGATTCCAAAGAGCTCTATTGTTCAAGAACTTGATACCGGTGATATAACTGACAGCTATATTCTCATAAATCAGAAATATGAATATATGGAGAATAATTATTTTTTGTTCTTATTAGTTTGACACAGTATCTAGCTTACTTATACATAGTATATAACTAAGTGACAAGACACTCTGCTCTCCACTTTTGGCTTTAATTTGAAATATGTGTGTCTTCTTACCAGAATGGAAAAAAAAGATACCCAGATCCCAGATAGCCGTCACGTTTACAGCCAGATGCAGTCCGTACTACTTTGCCATGATGGCCTCTTTAGTTTATAAGAATTAAATTCAGAACATTATCATTTCTAAATAAAAAAAAATAATACTTAAAACTTTCCATGGAGTGCTTAATAAAACTATTACTAATAGAACTATTTAATAAATTTAGCCAATTGACCATATAATTAAGATATTAAGGGTTGTTGAACCTGTTGTCATGGCAACGTGAATATAAACAGCACTTAAAATTGTTTCGTTTTTCAAGATGCTTAGCAGACGGCTGATTTAGGAAATAAAATAAATATTAGATATTGGCTATAATTAAAAAAGAATCATTACCAAAACTTATTAATATACAAAAATATTCTAGTTATAATATATTATATATTTTGTATTATTTTTAAAAAATAGCTTTTGTTGCAATCCGAGTTTTATCGGTGTGTCGTGTATGACACACGCGACACACCGATAAAAAGTAACGATTAATGTGATGTGATAAAGTTAAAGAGTTTGTTTAGTTGGGCTCGATAATCTCAGAAACTACTTTGAATTGAAAAAATCCTTTTGTTTTGGAAACTCCATTCGTCAAGGAAGGCTGTATTAGGCTATATTACATAACGTAAATCGTTTTCAATATATCAACGCACCTGTTTAGAGTTGTCTCGTACGTCATGAGAATGGACAAATCCACAGGTAAACGCTAGTAAAGCTAGAATAATTTTAATATGCCTTTATTTTGAAACATTTTTTATGTCATACAATATATTTAACAAGTGCAGTTGCGCCATTACTTGGTTATTACTTTACATATACTCTTCCTTGTTCCCACAATATACATAAGTATGTCTGTCTGTTACGAAACTTATTACTATTACTTACGCTATTGTTGCTCAGTTAATAGTTGCTCGCTAGTCGTGGGTACAAATCTCATAAATATTTAGGTAAAAGTATTTTATCATTCTACTTAGATAAGGTCAGTTAAAAAGGAGAAGTTCAAAGATTTTTATTCTTTTTGTTTATAATATTTTTAAAGATTTGGTTATTAAACTATAATAAAAAAAAAACTTGTTATTAATATAACTAAGTTTTCTTACACATATTACATACAAAACGTATGTAACGTTAATTCGGTGCACGTGTATTTGATGACTATTTAATAGTTTTGCAACACGAAGGTCAATTATGTCGCATCTAAATCATTTGTAGGAGACACTAAGATTTTTATTCGTCTTAAGTAGTTTATAAATATAGTTGTAAATGGACAATATAAATAATAAAGTAATATAATTTATTCTGTTGCCAAGTTGATTACTGGCGGTAAGTTCCGCCAATGTTGCATTAAGTTTGAAAAGAGAGATAGAGAGAGAAATATATCCATACATAGGTATATAAAATTTTTCTGTGACTGGCTAAATGCCCTCACAGGCGAAACTACGAGACTAAAATGTTGAAATCTATGGGAGGATAACTTGAAATTTTTACGGGAACGAAAACAAAATAAATTTTCATTTTACTTCGTAACAACTACTGTATTATAAAAATGTTCATATGAGTTAAAATTGAATCTGTAATTGGTGTATTCCAACTATTTTTTTTGCTATGATGGTATTTAGATATTCCATCCATCCATCCATCAGCCTTTTAAGGTCCACTGCTGGACATAGGCCTCCCCATTTAGATATTACTTTTAATTAAATATCTTACATAAATGTATAAAGCGATTATACTGACATTCCAATAGTCACCTGTTATCTCAAGTGACATACATCATCTATATCTATATCTAAACTTGTAATAAAATCATAAAGGATCGAAGTCGAAGATATATAAGAAAAAAGTGATTGGTGGCGTTTAATAACGTAAAAAATCAAAAACAACGATTGTTAAAAAAATATCTGTTTGTCTGTTCGTTTTTTAACGCTAATCTCAGAAACGGCTTAATCGATTTAATTGTTGTTTTTACTATTGTGTAATTAGTAGTAGTCGCTCGTTCTAAATATCGTTTTAATTTGAAATAGTAATTTATATATCTATTATATAAATATCTAGGTTTTTGTGACTTTGATGATGAGAACTTTATTGTGCTATGATTTATAAGAGTTATTTTCTAGAATTATTATCTCTTCTATATCATATTCTATAACTAAATTCCACCTGCACTCAAGTAAAACCGTGTGACAAAGCTAATAAAGAACAATGGTGCGTTCAATTCATATAATATAATAGATGCCACCTAAGCAACTGTAGACGTGCCGGCCACTGACTCAGGCATTGTATGCAGAATGCAGTCGCTGCAATATAATGCACGTCTGTGGAGGCTTGTGGTTATGAAACAACACGAACTGTCATAGTATTTGAAGTATACATCTTAAAGAAATATACATCTTAAACGAAAAAAAGTATAGTTTTTATCTACCTATTATATCTTTTTCTCAGCTAGCAAAACTGCTGGGTAGGAAGAGAGATTTAGTGTTAAAACTCTCTGTATCGCACTTTCTGTCCAATTTTCAAGACAATCCGCGTAGAGAGACAACTAAACGCTTCGCTTTGACTTGTTACATGAGAAAGGAAATCGAGGGAACCGAGTGGGAATCGAGTCGACAACCATCGCCCATTGACATACACTGTAACTGCGTCACGACGACTTCAGTAATACATAAATTTGCAACAAGCGAAAAATGGAACAAAAATAACTTTATTTTCCTATTTATAGATATAACAAATTGTCATGAAGTTAAATATGTATTTTTTATTTAATCAAACTCGTCCGTCAAGTTGGTAAATCTGGATTTAATGCTTTGAACCAATGTCGTTGTAATTACTCATGTATATTATATTATTTATATGTAGATACTTACTTTTTTATAACGCAGATTACAAAATTCCATCCGGTGGCGAAATTCAAATAAATACAGTCTATAACTAACTTAAATAAAGTTCTTTTTAAACAGAACTG
>FASU01005156.1:0-13303 GCA_001486225.1 Heliconius pardalinus sergestus | reverse complement strand
TTTTTTTTATTTCATTGAAGAATTGAATTTATAATATAATAAGTGCACTTTTGAAATATAATCTTGTTTGTACTTAGATGAAAACAGCTATATCACGAAGTGGTCAAAAGACTGATTCGAAAACAGAAGTGAAGGTTAGTAAGAGAAAACTTAAAGTAATATATTTTATTTATTTCATTATTTAATTACATGTTTTTGCAGATAAATAGAAATTTTGAAAATGAAGTGTCTGTATTGGATATTGACGTAAGTTGGATAATGTACTTGTGCATTTTTACGTAGATAACCTTTTTTTGTTTTAAATTTTTCTAATAAAGTATTTATTTTTCCTAAAAATAAAATGATCGGATATTATTATAATTTAAATTACACCGACAAAATAAAAGGGAGTGTTTATGTAATAAACCCTGATTAGTTCATCTTTAATCCTTTGTACAAAATTTTGTTCGCCGTGTCATTGCCTCACACGCCCCTTACCACGGCCTTGTTAAGACAAGTAACTTCTTGGATATGTAAGTACATCTGTTCTGTATATTAATGATATTTTGTTTCTAGGTACCAATAAATCGTGATTCCGAAGCATATTACACATCCCCTGATAATCTCCATAGTCTAGATATCACAAGAGACGATATCACATTTAGCAGTGCTGGTGATACGAAAAATATTCAGGATATCATGTTTTTCGGTATAATATTAATAAAATATATTATAAATGATTATTTTCCTGTTAGTAAATTTTTGTGCATTTAGAAATTTGTTTTTAGCTAATTCAGGTGATTTGGAAAATATTTCAAATATACAAGAAAGGGAATCAGCCATAACAGGTTATCATTATTTAAAATAAATTGACATTGTTTTTTTTTAAAAACCGCTTGTAAAAATATTTTTATTTACATTTCCAGATTATATTGAGACTTCACAGGTTCCGACAATGAGCAGACCGCAAACTCCAAAATCTGTCTCCAGTCGGCCACAGACGCCTAGAGTGCCCAGTCGACCGAGCACACCTGCACATCCCTTGCAACGACATAGTACGCCGATTAGCCGCCCCAATACACCACAACAGATCAATATATCTAATATGGCACGCCCAAAAACTCCATCTACTCCTATATCCTCAAATACTAAGCCAACAACTCCAGTAGCCACGAATAATTCACCACAAATTATAAAAAACCATGAAAAATTAAAATCGTTATATGTTAACAAGGAGAAAGAATTTCTTCAACTAAAAAAGGAATTAGACTTAAAACAGGTACGAATTAATTGATTTTAGTGCACAGCGATTGTACAATACTATCCTACCTTTATCTGTAATTGTTTATATTCAGCGAGCAGTTTTGGAGGTGTATGACGGTGTTCGTAACTTGAGGGAGCGTGTGGTCGGAGAGGGTTTGTCTGTAGAACGTGATGGACAGCAAGAGTTAGTGATATTGGATGTATCTGACTGGGCTGTGCAAGAAGTAAATCAATTGTGTCATCAAGATGAAATTACTACCGACGTGAATAGCGTCTTAGAAATTTTTAATACAGCTGTTCCAATTGGTAAAAAGATGATTTTAAAATATTTTACTTTTTCATCTTTATTTAATTTATTTTTATATAAAATTGCTAAAAGTCTTTAAAAATAAAGCCATAATGCATGCGCAGTTTCCAACTACTGATTTCGAGACGTTCAATAAATATATATAATTTGTCTATATTTATTGAACGTCTCGAATTCAAATATGTATAATTTATAAAATTTGTTGAAAAAAATCGCTATTACAATCGCGTAATATTTATTTTTCTTAGACGAATGTAAGTTAGCAGATATAGAAACGCACGCATTGAAAGTTCCCGCATACTTTGCTGAATTCTGCCTTCAGGCATTCACAGCTCGTCAAGATTTAATAGATTGGGTTCAAAATTTAATTGAAAATAATGTAAGCTAGAACGATGTATACTATTGACATTAACTGACTTTGACGGGATCTAATAAAAGTATTTTGTAAATTTTGTTATACTTTCATACAGGAAATTGTAAGTAATGACGCAGTAGAACGTATTGCCCAGTATAATTCTCAGGGACTTGAATTCTACGAAACTCTGCATGAGCTTAAAACACAAGCAGATAATGCTGTAGATAACATCACTCAGCATGCAAGGTATTTTGGAATTATATTATATATTAGTATTACCTTGCGTATAGCCCGGTGTTCAGATACTTAAATCTCAGCATTCTGTAAAAATTTGAGACTTTGTGTTTTGTGAGGCAAATCTCAAATCAGAGCGGAGAAAAATAACGTATTCTCTCGAAAGAGGATGCCACCAACAAATTCGCCCTTATAATCAATCACTGCGCGATGGCTTTGACCTAAAATACAAATAATTGTTGTTAATACAAAGAATTATTTAAATGCATGTTTTAGTTATCATGCGATATTATTTATTGTTAATCTTATACATTATGCAAATAGACGTATGTGCAAAGAAAGGTCATCGTTACTTACTGTTGGAGAATCACTTGTGAGGGAGGTAGCTCAGTTGCGGCAAGATTTACAATCTCGATCGGACGTCACTAATAAAATTGAAGAAATTTCTCCTGATCCTGAATCTATAAAAGAACTTGAAGTACGTTTCTAATATTTTAATAAGATTTTTTATTTTATTTTTATAAATAATAACGTAGAACTAGACTGGAATAAATAATGTAATAATAAGCGGAGAGTAATTTGTTGCAGGCTAGTTTTACATATTTGGATTATTTACTGCAGGTTACTATTGGCTTACGATTGCAAATTTTTGTTTGCTCCTTTTTTTAAATATATTTGTTTATCTTTTTTAATTCTTCTTCTTTTTCAAATTTTCTTAAATTTGGATTGAAAATCTAAAAATTATCTCATCGTTATAGAAATGTTTATGCATAATTTAATATTTCTTAGCACACTCGGCAATTATTAGATGAAGAACGAAAGTCAAAAACGACAATGAAAGACAAACTTGCAGCAACAGAAGCACAATTACGTCAGGCACGTCTAAGGATATCTAAAATGGATCGCCAACTACGGGAGGCGGAAGCGAGTATTACAAGTCTCACTGGCACTGTCAAAACTTTAGAAGATCAGGTAGCCTCTATTTATTTGTCAGTATATTAATTTCTAACTACACTCAAATAACATGGGAGGTCTGTCGTAGCGCAGCAGGGGCACAAGCATGCGATTGTTAACGCAAAAGATTGTGGGTTCGATTGTCACTAGATGAAACGAAATATTTAATATTTTCATTTCTTCGCGTTCATGTAACGAGGCAAAGCGCGGCGTTGAGTTTCAGCACTCAACACGCAATGCCTTAAGAATATGAGGGAAAGTGGTGAACAGAGTGTCTTAACATTAGGTTCTCTGGTTCCTTCTGCTTACCCCGCTATGTGGGGGATACAGTGTATAGCTACCATAGTCTAACATCAAAGTAGATAAAGTACTTAATATGTATAATTTCTCTTGTTAATTTAAATAATATCTCTAGAGCCGCCAACGTGAGTCACAATTAGAAGCAAGAGCAAGAAAATTAAAAGAAACAGTAAAAACTGGAGAAATGAACAATTCCCAATTAACAAATCAAAGAGAATCTCTGAAAAATGAGTAAGTTATTCTACAAATATCTTGTGCAACTCAAATCACTCCACTTTGAATAAAACTCGCATAGAGAGGAGTTCCCTACGTAGATACGCTGCAAATGAAACATTAAAATAACATGGAATTCAAATAGCTTTTAACTGCTAGCCTCAATTTTGTATGTAAGAGATTATTCATTTTCCCAAGAAAATGGTTATTTTTGTGTTCTTTCTTTCAAATTGACTGTAATAGACAGTCAGAATTATTGATTCTATAAGCGTTTGCGTTTTTGTTCTTTAAAAATAAGCCAAAAAATACGAGTATATACATATTTAGCTTTATTTTAATTTCTAAAATAATTTTTCGAGATTTTTTATTTTAATTTCTTAGGATTAAGAATTTGAAAGAACAACTTCAAACAATTACTAATAAATATAAATCTGACGAACAAATGTGGACCAATAAGTTGAATAACTTAACATCTGCTCTTGATAATGAGAAAAGTTTGACGCAAGCTGAAATGGAACAAAAACAAAAACTAGAGGCCGCTCTACAGGAAAGTCAAAATATTCTTCAGAAACTGAAAGCAAAAGTTTCTAGTCTAGAACATAATGGACCGAATTCTGGTAAATAAGGAACATTTGAAAAAAAAAATATTCTTGTTCCTAGATATCAAATGCTTCCTTTATGATATTGTAGAGGGACTTACTACCAGAATGATTTTTATTATTAAAATCTGAATGAGTTGCTAATTATTCTCGTTTAAGCATAGTAACAAAAATATTATACCACTCACTGTAAATTAGATATTTTATAGTGTTTTGTCTATCAAACAAAAAATGACAAACAAAAATACTGCTGTCCAATAAAATATTTTTAAAATGTGTAAAGACGTTTTGCTAAGGTGGCATTTCTCTATTTTTTCATATTTTAGATGGACTTTTAGGTTCTTTATCGGATATTTCAGATCATTAAAAAGCGGCTCAACTTTTGTAAGGCGGCATTTCATTATTTGTTATAGTTTATGGCATACAAATATTAACACAATATAATATATTAGGTAAGTATTATATTAAACTCGGAATTTATTTAGATTACTAAATGAATTCTTTTAATATTTAGATTTGCCTACGGAAAGAGAAATGGATATGTGGGCTGAACTTCAGGCAACAAAAGATACATTACGAGCAACCGAAGAAGAAATAAACGCTTGTAAAAATGAGAAAGTTCGCTTTTTAGAAACACTTACGAAAATAGCCGTGAGTCACTTATAGTTTTTAGTGTTTCTTATCTTTTTTGAAAAAGTACCTACTAAACGTTATTTTTTTTTCAGTCGTATATACCCGAAAAATTTTACGATCCTAATTTCAGGTGACACTATAGTTAAAAAAAGATAGTATGATATATGTTTACTTCTTTAAATGTTACCTATTTGGTTTTATAGGAATCAGATTCTAAATCGGGGATACAACAAAAATTAGCAGCTGAATTGTCGGCCAAAGAAGAAATATTAGGTAAAATTCAAATGCAAGTGAGAGAACTGTCAAAGAGCAACAAGCTTTAGTAAATATTACAAATATATAAAATTTTATTTTTTATGTTTAAATGGAAACAACACAACTATTATATATATTGTATTGATTATTTGTTTTAGCGAACAGAAAATAATTCAATATGAGCAATATTTTCGTGATTTGCAAGCAAATCTTAACATTGAGGCTAATTGTGACGATCCGAATAACTCGAGCAATCAACAACTTCAACAGGAGGTATTATATCTTTAATTTAACATTAATTATTTGAAAATAAGAATATTTCAAACTAATTTTGGCGTTAATATCTACAATAAAAAATATGTATATTTTAAATTACTTAAATATTATATTCTTATTTTACTAGATAACGAAGCTTAGAATAAGCCTTCTAGACGCGCTTCATCGTAAAGAAGAATTGACAGAAAATTTGACGGAAAAAGAACAGCAAATAGAACGGCAAGATAAAACATCGCGTGCACAAGCAAAAGTTATAAAGGTTATTAACTTATGTGAAATTCGCACCTTTAGAATTATAATGACCTAATAAAAAAGACACCATGATTTTGAGCAACAAAAAAAATATAGAGATAAATAAATCAATAGTATCTTCTAAAAAGACATTGTAAGCCTAATTTTTGTACAAAAACGTAATTGTACTTACACATCTTTATTTGAATTTGAATTATTGAAACATTAATAATTGAAAAATAATTATTAAAACATACTGCATCAAAATGTATATTCATTTATATACTGAATTTAAATAGGTACGAGAGGAACTGATTAACATGCTTAAAAATAAAGAAACAGAACAAAGCAAAAAACTAGTGGCGTTACAACAAGATCTTGAACAGCGAATGAAAATTGTGGATGAAGTGAGATATAATAATTTTAATTTTATATATTTTTGAGTTGTCTTAAATAAGTAGGTCAGTCATGGTACAGGGGCACTACCGTGTGACTGTTAACCCAAAGAAATGACATATTTAATATTTTAATTTTCTTGCTCTGGCAATGAGGCAAAGCCTGCGTGTGGACTTATTTCCTCTATTCAACAATCCATGCCTCCAGTATTTGCCGGAAAGTGGGGAACGGAAGTTTCGTATTTGAAACGGAGTAGAGTTTAATATCAGGTTCTCTGGTTACCTCTGCCTACGTTGCTGCTGCTATATGCGGAATGCTGTAATCCCGCGCATAAAAACTAAAGAAGTGAAACTCAAAAAGAAAAAAAATAAGTAGGTATATGTAATATGTATACGTCAGGGGCAGTAGCCCAGAGTAGATATGTAGGTAAAATTTTTACTATCTACCTATTACTTCCAAGGTAAACAAACAAATCGGAGCAAAAGCCGATGAAATTCAAGAGTTGTTCACAACACTGGAAAATAAGCAACAACAGATACACAGATTAGAAAAAATTGTGTTCGCTTTAGAAGAGCAACAAACTCGATCACAGGCTCAGCGAACTCGTCAAGAAGAGAAAATTGCAGCATTAGAACATGAATTGGCAGCTGGAAATAGACGTGAAAGGTAATATATATTTTTTTCATCATATTGTGTCCCATATTATGGCAAGGTAGGTAGAGGACGACGAGGAGGTAACCTGGGAACCTAGTGCTAAGTAACTCCGTCTTCATTAAGACATACCGTTCCCCACTTTTCGCCGAATTTTCGAAGCATGGCGAAACTCAACGCCACAATATGACAATAACTTAAATAATATGTAAATAACATGTCAAATTCCTTCGTATAATTTAAATAATTTTTATTTTTGTTTCAGAAAATTCCTATTTTTTTAGTCGTCACATACTCGTATTGCGAAAACAGTAAAAAAATTAAAAGTAAGAAAATTGTGAAAGTTTTTGGTGATTGGTTTTGTCGCTTGTTTTACACAATAATAAAATATGATTTTGAAATATTCTGCTTTTTCTCATATTTTATCTAATTGCTTAAAAAATATATATTATATAATTATACATACACATGGAATAAGAATTATTCTTGGATTTACCAAAATATTAGACAACATACATTCTGCATCTTAATAATCTAGTTTAATCTATCAATATAAATTGCTGACAATTATAATTAAAAAAAATTCTATATGAAATCGTAGGTAGCAAAGTAAAATTTGTGAATAAGTATAGGCTGTCTACTCTAAAAGTGAAGATACAAACACATACAAATAATCCAATAAATTACGTGATGAAAATAGTGTACGCAGAGGGAACCTGGGAACCTAGTGTTCAGACAATCCCTTTCCTCGCTTTACGCAAAATTCTGAAAGCTTCGCGTATTGAGTGGCGGAGCTCAAGGCCGCGCATACCCTTGTAACCAGGCCGAAGACATAGCTTGTCGCGTTTACAGTCTCACGCTTGTTCACCATGACAATTGACAGGTCCCAAAAATGCAAATGAATATGGCAATTTTGTCATATTTAGTCTCTGGCGCAGATGGCATTGATAATAAACTTTGACAACTGACAATTTGACAACTGTCACTTATGGTTGTAATTGTACGTAGATTGCAGCATTATGTATTAAGCGTTTTTAAACCAAAATATGTTATGAATGGACGTGTCTTTTCATTTAGAAAGAGTTTTTTAAAGTTATCAATTTCTTACTAACACTTATAGGAAAACTATACACATTTAAACATGTCGGAAAGAAAAGTTTTAAACGTAAGTATAAGATAATTCAATGTATTGTGTAAAAGTTCTTGTATGATATCAAACATTTATATTTGAAATGTATTATTTATATATGCCAAAATTTTCTTTCAGAAATATTATCCTCCGGACTTCGATCCTTCGAAAATACCTCGCATGAAATTGGCGAAAAACCGCCAATATACAGTGAGGTTAATGGCTCCATTCAATATGCGATGTGCCACTTGCGGAGAATATATTTACAAAGGGAAAAAGTTCAATGCGCGTAAGGAGGATGTTGAAAATGAAGATTATCTTGGAATAAGAATTTACAGATTTTATATAAAAGTATGTCTTATTTATTTAACTCCATCTTTATATTCTCACTAGCCACTAGCATGAATTTATTATATGATAATCATTTCCAAATATGGCTAAATCTTTATATGTATTATAGTCAATGGAATTCTGATTTACATACAGCTTTATTACTGTAAAATTTGATCTAAATCCATTTAGTAGTTTCATTTGAAAGTGAAATAAAACTTTACAGTACATATTCACAGTGAACTACTTAAACATACTTACTTATATATGTATAGTAACATAAAATAGAATATACTTATTGCACACATAAAACAAAGAAATATATAAAATGAACAACATAAATAAAAAAAGAAAAATATGTATGCAAAGGCAGCATGCCTTAAGCGATCTCTACCAGACAACCTTTGAAAAATTTTGGATAAATTGTAATAAGGAAAAGGGGGACAACATCTCAGTGTTTTTTTTATAATAACAAAACAAAATGGAAGTTTAATTCCTCCACTTTCCACACATTCCACATAATGCCTTGAAAATTGGGTGGAATGTGAAAAATAAGCTGTCTTACTAGGTTAGCTGAGTATCTTAGGTCTTGTAGCCTATATATGCAAATTACAATATAAAATTATATAATAGCAAAACTTTATGACTATAAATTACAATATAAATAAATTATTATTCCAGTGCACAAGATGTCTTCAGGAAATATCTTTTAAGACAGATCCCAAAAATACTGATTATGAAATAGAAGCAGGTGCTACAAGGAATTTTATGGCTTTGAAACTGGCCGAGGAACAGGCAAAGAAAGAGGAAGAAGAACAGAAGGAAGAAGAAGCAAATAATCCTATGAAGCTACTTGGTAAGTCCTTTCTATGATCAGTTCAGTTCAGCTTTATATTAGAGTGAAGATACTTTACTTTACATCCAAACTGGAAAAGTTATATTTTAAGTGCCAGCTATCATTGTTTTGTTACAGTACAGAGGAATGAACATAATTCATTGCTCCAAGAATTGTAAGGAAGAAACCACTACTATGGTATTTTCAGCCAAATGATTTTTATTCCTTATACATTATATATAAATATAAAAAACATATGTATAAATTGAAATTCAATTAGTATTATTAGTAGTATATTTTCCAAAATATTATTATTGATTTATGAAGATGTGCATAAAATGTATACCCTAATAAAATAAAAAGCTGAATATGAACTTTATTAATGTACTATAATATCACACTATTAACCTAATCTTGTGGAACAGGGATTCAGTGTCTGGCATGAAATGCCATGATTGTGTGAGAAAATTAATTATTTTCATTTCTTTACTCTGATAACAAAGTATAGTGCTTAGATTGGACAGTTGTTATGCAATGTCTCAAACATTTGGCAGTGCATGAATAAATGTCTCTAGATTTCCATTGCCTAAACTGCTATTTAGGAAATATGGCAAAGACAAAAGTAACCAAAATTGTGTTGTTAGCACAAATCCATATTTGGTGTTATAAGAAAAAAATAGTTAATACCTGTTAATATTGACCAAACTACAATTCCAATTAACAATAAGCTTAAATCATTTCAGAGTATAGAACAGAACAATCAAGACAGGAGATTGAAGTACTTGAAAGTCTTGAAGAGTTAAAGGAACTGAATCGACGACAGCAATCCATTGACTATGAGGATTTGCTTAAACAGTACCAGCCTGAAACAAAGGAGGAAAGATTAAAGAGAGAACAAAAAGAAGATGACGAAATTATCAAGTAAGTTCTAAGCGAGAATTATACTACACTATTTCTTGTGTACTACACATCATGCAGGGGTACTAGATGTACAGTATCATGTTGTATGTAGGGTTTATGGGAATTTAACATAAATAGTGTAAACTGTAACTCCATAATTGAATTATAGCAACAGGTCCATGACCATGGGTCCATTTGACTATACTGATATAATCCAAAACAATATTGATATAACTAAAATTAACTATGACTAAGTTGGATTTAAACCATGTTAAGTTACTCTATTTTCCAATTTTTGGTCATTTATTACTATCATTCAACAATGGGTAGAGGACCTAGAGTAGCTTTTTGCTTCTTTTTTCTTTTGCTAAATGCTTTTATATGTCAAAAATATGTAGTGTAAATATAATAATCATTTCGAATATATAATTAATAATTACATCAATTGACACATATTGTTGGACATGGTCTCCAAGGATGCCCATGCAGATTGAAAGAAGAGAAAGAAGAAGAAGGGAAGTTGATATTCCTTGATTAGTGCAGGGAAGCACTAAAAGGGTATTATAGTAGTATAGAGGATTCAATGATAACATACATTTAGCCATCAAGACATCTCCAAATTTCCATACATATTCTGTTTCTTTTTTGATTTGTAGATTTTAAAATCAATTTATTTGTTACAGATCAGTGAAATTTAATAATACAGTGAAGCACAAAATTGTAACTGAAGAAATAATAGAAGACGTAGATGATGATCAACCTAAAATGAAACAACATAAACATGAAATCCTACCAACGAAGCGGTTGGATGTAAAGAAAAATGAATCCTGGAACAAGAGTATAGGTGTCATATCCAAGAAACCTTTAAGTAATCTCGTTAAAATGAGAAAAATAGATAATGATAGAGATAAATCAAGTACAAGTGATAGTTTAGTCAAAAGTGAAGTGCAAAATGTTCCAACGGCGTCAGGACTTTCATTATTGGCGAGCTATTCTGGCTCTGGCAGTGACAGTGACTCACAGTGAGTGTTATTTATATTCTGAAATGTTTTAAAATAAATATGCATGTTGATATTGAACTTTTTATTACTTTCATAATCTTGAGCGGGTTGGGTTACCATAAATAATCATTTAAAAATTATTTAATTTTAATATTACATGAGCCCTAGTATGGTAATTAGAATATTACATGAGTAAATTGTTACAAAATATATTAAAATACTTATAAATTAAATTTTACACTTGCCTTTGAAGCAAAGCTTGTAGATGCAGAATTGTAGCCATTTGCTCAGCTCTTAGTATTAGTATATTACCTTAATTATTTGTTAACACTAGGTTTATTAGCTTCACGCTATATCCTGCATAGAACAGAGTAGGCAGAGGAAATGTAGGGTTGAGACACTCCGTTCCCTTTGCACCACCCAATTATTGAAGTATTGTGTTTTGAGTGAAGTAACTGAACGTCACGCTTTGTCTTGTTACCAGAGAAAAGAAATATTTTTAATTAAGTCATTCCCCGGATTGAGAATCGAACTGACAACTGTCACATTTCCAGTCAGATTGCAGCTATGCCACGTCGGCTTCAACATTTTGACATACCTAACGCGCAGACCATTACCGCGTAATTTAAATACAATACGAAATTATGAAATGTACTAAACTGCTATTGACTTGGAATGGTCTTTGCAGTGTCACCGGATGGGAGCGGCAAGAGTAGCTCGACAAAATCGATATTCGCTTAAAACGAAAATGACTTTTGATTGTTAGCTATGAGTGCCTATTTTCTTTTTAATTAGACAGGACTTTGACGACAGCTCTTTTGCAACAAACTATATAATTTGTTGTTACATTTTCTAAATATATCGGTGGATAAATGTTAATCAAAATATTGTCCTCTTGTCTTCCACAACAGAATTAACTCGTTTATTTCTCATAATTGACATTCTCATTTAGGACTTCCATAGCGTTCTAGCATCTGTTGAATTATTGCAAAATCAAAACTTAAAGATAATTTTCATTAAGTTTGAGAGTTTTCGTGTTTCCACGTTGTGTCCTCGTTCGTAGTTGGTGTCGACGTACTCGCAACAGGTCCGGTTGCTGTTCACAGCGCGATGCGGATGCCTTTGTGTTCACACAAAAACCGCCACGCCGAGACGTGAAAACATACTTTATATAGCACCAGTTATTGTCCGCTACTTCGTTTTGTACGGACTTTTATAAACATTTTCATAATATTTTCATCTCAAGATAATCTTCAACAGTTTATACTGTAAAACGTTAAATTCAGAGTTTTTTCCTGTTTTGAAATCCACATCTCAACTTCCTACGCCCGGAAGTTTCAGTTGTGTGTATAACAGTCTAACTAGTAATTAAATATTATCAGCGTTTGTCAGGATCTGACTAACGTCATTTCTTTTTGAATAAACCTCCAAACTTTGTTGATCATTAGAGTTAAAGTTCTTTTACTGATTCTTTGAGGTTAGTAAAGATTTAGAAGGAGTTTATTTAAATAAGTTAATAACTAATAAGAGATGATAATAATTAAGATATTTCATATTTTCGTTTCCTCGCTGTGGTAACGAGGTAAAACGCGGCGTATAGTTTCACCACTGTAGTGAAAATTGGCGAACGGAAATGTCTTAATGGGAACAAAGTGTCTTAACACCTGGTTCCTGTGATCTCTCTCAAAGCAGAAAAACTGCAAAACAACATTCAAACAGCGTGAAGAAAAAATTTAACAAATCTATTTAAATAGAATACAATAAATATATAAATAGGTTTACTAAATCGATATGTGAGTAATGACTAGATAGATTAAAATTACATTAACGATATTATAAGCGTACGATTATAAATAGCCGCAATTTAGAAAAGCGCGACACATTTATAGTACCTACTGCTGAACAAAAACAGATTATATCCAGACGACGCGACGGTGACAATCGGCTTAAATCGGAGTCAAGTTGGAATACCACTGTTCTGTGCTTTTTGCCGCCCGACCTTCCATTTATAAAGGTGTCAAGTGCATTCATGCAATGAAACGTGGGGCTCCTTCTCTATTTGGGAACAGGTGAATTACTAGGGGACTTATTTCATTACTCTTTTTACAGATCAACCTTTTTTTTTCGTCATCTGGAGGAAATATTTGTATCAAAATTTCTTTTACGTCAAGTTTTAGGCGTGTCATCGCAATTTGTCACGGCTCCTACGTGAAATGTAAATTTAAATTGTCTTATTATCTGCCTAGATGGACGTGTCGATGTTTTAAATCTGTACGTACTCGTATAATAAAACTGAATCATCGCTGTCTATATGACGTTGAGGATATAGGACAAAATTTGTTATTGGGGGCGTTTATTTATGTAATAAAATCCAAAACTATTTTTTTTTTCCTCTTTCTCGGTTTTTACTAGTGAGCTTTAGCTAATTTCTTTTAACATTTAGTGTTTGCTATATTTAAATC
>FASU01005149.1:5513-31498 GCA_001486225.1 Heliconius pardalinus sergestus | reverse complement strand
CACAGCGTGTAACCTAAAACGGGAAGGACGTGGGTTTAATTCCTACTTGGAAGTATAAATCTTGTTTCCATTTAATGTCTGAGGCAACAAGACAAAGTGCGGCGATGAATTCCGCCACTCAACAGTATCTTGCAAATTCGGCGAAAATTTATAAACGGAGTCTCTTAACAATAAGTTCCCTCTATGAACTATGAACTATGAACTATTAAAAAAATACATTTTTAATACAGATATTCGTAGGGTGAAATTAAGCTCAACGCGTTTATTGTAAGACGGATGTGCTTTGGCAAGTTACCCGATTAGCCTCGTTGATCTAAGCGTGGATGGTAATCCAACAAACTAACCTAAACCTAGAGCTAGGTCACAGCTCTAATAAACAGCTTAAAAGATCAGATGGCACTGACTCCCTATAAGCTCTAACCAACTGTATTAGGTTGGAATGACAGCTGATACCAATACATATTATAAGCTTAACTTAAGTTGTGTACTTTAGTTAACAGTTAAATAGTACAAGTATAACATACTATAACAGTATTAATATATAACTATATCATCAATATTCTTCTCTTTTACAAATTGTCTACCTAGAAATAATTGTGCCTGGTAAGATAAATAAGTAGCAAAAAGATAAGAGACATTTTAAAGATAAGTTGCGAACCACGCGTCAGTAATGATGAGACATTTCTCTTTCTCATCAAATCCACCTAGACTTGTTATACCTATATTTGGAAACTTTTACATACCCTCAACCTGTCAACGCCTTCTTAGTATAAATTTAATATGAAACATATTACAATATTTTCAATACAAGTAGTCGTAACAAAGTTATAATTAAATTCCCTACATGGATCTGAACTACATAAATAAATGTATATAATTTAGAAACAGTCACCTTTGTCACGTCAAAGTTGAACTTTTCATTGTAAAAGTGTTATTTGAGAGACTTAGATTATTCAAGCTTTTACTGTATAAATGTAAGCAAGTGTCAGTTACATTGGAAAACGCGAGATTATTAAGATCTCTGGAGATTGTTAGTAAATGAAAAGTAAGGGTAAGTGGGTGGAGATACCTATTCAATATTAAACATTTTCCCGACACTTTAACATTGTAAATGTTATTTATATAGTAACGTAAAAAAGTATTTTAAAAATAAAAAAATCTGTAAAAGGAATTGAATCTGTGTCTCTTCTATCTATCTATTTATCTCTTTATTATTTTCAATATGCTTAGTAGAAAATACCAAAGAGAAATATACAAACAAAAGGAATACAATTACATAGCGTGGTTGAAATACAATATAAAGGAATGATCGTTGCTTAACACGCGTGTGTCACGTGGAAGTATCATCTTTATTATTGTATTTATTATATCCAGACTCTTTCATATTATAGTTAGGTCCAGCTAGTGTTCGACTCACTGCTTTGCTCGCTTAGAGAAGGCGATTATGACTAGACATGACTAGACACAGTGGTCAAAGCGCTAGAATTCTTCAAATTATAAATCTTTGATATTTTAGATGATAACTTTGAATTTTACTGGAATTATTTAGTGAAAACCACATGAAAATCCATGGTTTCAAGATTTTATTTTGTGAATTACTTATCAAAGAGGTATACACTAGTAGTAGTAGATTATATATACATTAGTAGTAGTAGATTTCATAGAGTAGTTGTAGACAAATTCTGAAATACACATACGCTGTTTCTAACAAGTTTTATTTTTCCTTCAAAATTTCAGTAACACTATGCACCTACATAATAAACACAAGAACTTAATCATATTAGAACATTAGCATTGCATCTCATAAAGATACCTTATATAGCTATTTTATTAATTGACGAGTATGAGGTAAACAACCTGAGCTCTGTTCGATGACCGGATCCAATTGCATAAAACTTTCGAAGCGTCAGTTTCCTATTTATAAGTGAAAGTCATTTAAATGTTTGATTCATTATTGAGATTAATATCCGTTCATGTGATTGCATAGACACTGTTGAAGTTTCTCATTCCCTTTGCAAATATTACAGTGGAGCAACAATGACATTCGGGAATGATTATTTCTTTTTTCATTTCCCTGCTCTAGTCGACAAGTCGCGGCGTTGAGTTCTGTCACTCAACACCCGATATCTCGGAAATTTGCCCATAACAACCCATGATAGGAAAATATAGCAAGTTGGTATGGGCAAATTTTCAGAGCTCATTTTTTGACACTGACGTTAGCTTTATTTTGGCGACACTCAAATATAAATTAATTAAATATCAGTGATCTATAAATTATATCTATACCTACTTTACATTTTGCGATAATAACAACCTAACTTATCTACATGATAAGAAGATATTTATCTATAATATTAATTATTAAATTTATCAATTATAGAGTTGTATTAAATAGTAACGGAATGATTTATCAAACAGTAACTAAGGCAGCATTTATAAACCACTCTTTACTCTGAGATCGATCTCAGAGTAAAATCACTCGTTTATAAATCTGTGCCTGAAAAACTAATGTATAAGGAGTAACACGAACACTATTACGTAACACGAACAGATCTTCATATTTATTAAACAAAACAAACTAAATACACTAACTATACAAATGCCAAAAGTAAATACATTACAAGAGGCACCTATTTACCTACAAATCAAGCGGTCAGTACAAGCAAAATAAGCACGCGTGGAGAATAAGTTTACAAGTTTTTAAATAAAATTATACTCCATCTCACATGTAAGTATCTACCTACTTTAACAACTCGTTTTCGTATTTAACCGTCACCTGCTCATGACTCATTATTTTGATGAATTATTGATATCATATAAATAAATGGGTCGTCGATTCGAATATAGAGTCGACAAATAAGGGCAGAGTGAAACGTATACGTATAAAATATATCAAATAAGAGATTAATATCTCGACTAAAAACTGTCATTTGTACAAACATTTAATTTTTACCAATACATAACCAATTTAGGAAACTTTATATAGAGGTCACCAATACAATTATTTCGAAAGAAAATCAATACTTATGTATAATAATAAAAACGTAGTTTATTGAAGCAAACCACGTAAGAACAAATAAAGGTCGATTCCCTGAAATGAAATCGACATACTCAACTGAAATATAATAAGTTTTCTACGCACACATTTAGCCTCTATCTGATAAATTTGACAGATAGCGATATAATTAAATGCGTGGGTGTTTATTATTTTTACCAAAAACTTATATTATGTAATCTTATTATAGATAAACCTTGAATCAGTTACTAAAGTTGTATTAAAGTAGAAAGTTATCTGAAATCGCTCCCTTTTCATGAAGAACTTTTACGTAATCAGTCATATTATTAATTAACTTTTCTCAAAGCGCGGCATTGAGTTCTGTCAATCAACACGCAACACCTCCAGAATTCGGAGGAAAATGGGGAACGGAAATGTCTGAATGGGGAGTGAATCCCAAGTTCCCAGCTGTATGCGGGATACAGCGTGAAGTGAGGGTGAAAAAAAAAACAAATTTGAAAAACTCTATAAGCCTTAAAAATATTACAAAATGTCATAAGATACAATACAAAAAGATAAATCTCAAGACAAAATCCTAGTCTTGATGACTTATTAACATTATGTATAACGACGATGGCTTACATCGATTATACACGAATGTAATTGCGAACGTTTACAAGTAGATACACAACTACAATCGTACAGTGACGTGACGCAACCCTATTGTCAGTTATTATTACAGACAGAATGAAGTCACACTACAAATAAAAAATATTTGAGGTAATTTCAGATTGCTCTGATATAGTTTTTTTTCTATCTTCACGCTGCATATAGTGTAGTGGTAGAATGAGGGAACTATATCAAATTCCGCATCATCATAAAATATTTCATAAAAGGCATGTCTAAATTAGTAGCAAAAAGTTCACTAGTAGATATAAACGGTCTCGCGATTGTGACGCACACTCATTGTGTACGAATCTCGTTACAGCGAACGTATAAACGTACATGCAAGAGCATTTTTATGCATTTAATTTGGTTAACAGTACAACATATATGTGCATAATAAACTATTAGTTGTGCCTAGAGTATTGTGAAATTATACATATCATTTTGGTTAAATAGGTCATGAGAGATAGTGGTGGCACAGTGGAACTAGAAATGTAGATCGCGGGAGGTATTCGTAGCTTCAAATCAGGTTTTAAATTAACATACCAAATCCAAAAACAATACGAGCTAAAATCTACTCGAAAATATCTACTCATCTAACAATACACAAATAACACAAAAAACCTGCTAACAAGTAGATTTTCGTAGCGCCATCAATTATATTTTCAATAAGCAAACAAAGCACAGTGTGGGAAATAGAAGCAACGTCAATACTTCACCAGTAACGCGAACGTAGCTCACATACTTTTTGTATGTAAACAAAAACGCTGCCGGGATGACTTTATAAGGTAATTCAAACACGGCCGTATATCTCGTCTCGGGCCAAGGTTGAAATATTTCGTGATACACGTAATTAAAACAATACTTACTTTACACATATCTACAAATATTATTTATATTACATTGTACTACGTTCAGTATTATATTATTCTATTTAACGTTCTATCTTCTAACAATATCCTTGGACAACTATGTCTCATTACTGAAATATAATTCCAACATATTTTTAATAAAACTTATGATTTTGGAACAGATTACAACGTAAACGCAAAACTATTAAGAAGCCTAATGGTTCTTGGTCATAATAAACAGCAAACGTCAGTCCCACCACGTCAAATCTGACCAAGTAATCTATGCTAAGGTCAACAGAGATCCGCTATCGAGGCCGGCCTGCCCACTGCCTACCGCCAGCTGATGACTACTTATCTGACACTTGACCGCTCTCCACCCTTGCTTTGTACAGTTGAGTTTATATATAGATTCATTTTCTAATTTTATATAATAGTTTTAAGTTGAAACAATGTTGCTTAAGACGACGTCGTTATAAGTAGAATAATTTAAACATATAATATAATCACGCAGTTTCAATCACGTTATGGCAAACAAATTGAATAAGAAGTAAAACATAGTTTATAAAAATATGCCAAAAAAAATCTTTGCAAATTACCATTAGCACAAAAAATACCAAATCAAAATTTAATTCCACAAAATCATAAAACTAAAAATGTATTTCAAAGAACAATCTCATCTCAAAAATTATAATAAAAAACTTAACGCTCCAGATATCATCTCAGATACACATCAGCCTCCGAGACTTTTAAAAACTAAGTTGCGTTACAAGTTCTTGATATAACTTTCCTGTCTAATTTTAGCTTTTGATTTTGTAGTCTACTTTATTGGGTCTTTTGGGAGTGGTCGGGGCAATGGCCTGCCGCGATAACGACGAGAGGAAATGTTACATTTTATGTGTGCAAAAATCTTAACGACAACACGACTTGTTACATTTGGACAAAATTATTTATTTAAAGCTGAGACCGTGATGGTGCAGTCGGGTAGTCTGGTTGTAAACGCAATGGATTTGGGTTAGATTCACACTCGTAGGCGCAGAGCGGCGTAGAGTTCCAAACCCTCAAAAATAATTTCTTAAAATAAATATGGAAAGTGAGGAACTGGAGTACGGGAAAAATCGTGAAGCAACTAGCTAGCCAAAAACTGGACTTAATACTGAACATACCTACCTATCTACCAAAAAATAAAACGTTAAAAAGAAATTATTTTCACAGCAAAATTTATTTAAGCGCACAGGTGACATCACCTACGAGCGGACCGTTATCACTATCTATCACAACTTATCACGCCAAAGACTGATAACTTCTTTAACGACGCGATAAGACGACAAGTGGATACTTTCAGCGAATTATGTATACATACCTAAATAACAAAATTACATACCTTAACACTTTGTAATAGAGTACACTAAATATTGTTTGAAGAGAGTGATAATATTGGATTTTCTTCGGTAAATAGGCCAATGGATATATTTTTTTCATGTGAATCGTTTTTTGCAAATACTTAGCTATATACAAAGTTCTATATAGAAATATAGTGCACTTTAATTTTGATAATATGCCACTTACTTTCATTTGTTTTAAGTTTATTATTTTATTATAACAAACAACATAATACATTAGTTTACAATATTAGATTATGATCGAGCTACTACGGCTTTCTAATAAGTTTTTCTTCACTAATGACCCAGCTAGCGACACTAATTCACACTAATATAACAAATCCGAAAGCGACTGTTTGACTTCTCATCGCTATGTTAAAGATCATAAATTCTCAAGAAAAATAAACACACCCATATTATATAGAGATCATATAAGATCTATAATATTAAAGTTTTATACTTTATCTGGTACAGCAGCAACAAGGCAGTAACTGTTGGGTGGTGTAACTTAACGCCGCGTGTTTTGACTTACCAAAAATCAGGATAATGAAAATACTCTACTACCAGAAATAGAGATCGAACCCATCATCCTCGGGTCGGGTCATAAAAAGATAGGATATTATAATAAACAACAATTGAGATATTTCATATAAAAAAACGTTAAGGCAAGCAAGATCTAAAAGCTCCAGTAACCAAATAGGTATTCTATAAAAAGCGGCCAGTATCAATTTCCAGTAGACACAAATTACTTTTATTATTGCTCACTTTTCTCGTGAGGCGAGTTTAACCTAGAACAGGTACAAGTGGGTCAGTATCAGCGACGTCGTGACAATCCACTGTGGTTTTGATACTCTTTAAGGTAGCGTTATGAATTTCTTGTAGTAAAATGATCATTTATGATAAATATAATATAAACCTACAGGAAAATGAGGAAAATGATCAAGCAGATCTAAAAAACACTTAAACATTGAAAGATATTATAGATTATACCCGTGAACGTTTAATTTAGCCTTTCGATGTACGAGATACGGTGCGTTAATACAAAAAATAATGATACCATGTCGTACTTTAATCGTAATAATAATAAAAAAAAAACAGAGTCAAGCGTGTAATCAATACTTATATTTAAACAACAATAAAACAATATGGTGGTATTACAAAATATTTCCTTTCAGATTTAAAACAGGCAGTCGACAGTATTGTGTTCGTTGTTGCAACGCCGGATATCAAGGTCCAATTGCCACCGTTTCACTTGGCCGAAACAAAACCTCCACTGCGATACAAATTATGATTTCTCGAGCGTAAAATTCATATAGAAAAACTTATTACATCGAGATGATCGACAATGAGTCATCGATAGCTTGCTCTACTAAGTATCTTCATGTCTTTGTTGCACTTTCATTCACCAATCCCTTTAATGCTTGAAAATTTAAGTTGTATCAAACAGAATGTAACCAACAACAGCATTTAGAGTTATCAATTAGCGTTAACCTGACATTAAAACGGTACATGTATACACATTAATGCCAACTTAATGTTATTTAAACGCTAATTGTAAGTGCGGCTCGAGAAAACCAGTAACGAACATTATCGAATGTAACGATACGCCATTCATAATAACGACACTAAAGGAAAACAAGTGTACAAACTCAGTCAATGTCTGTCTATGAATATACATTGCAAAAACCTGTTTCTTGATCAAATGAACTGCGGACAAATACATATTCTAAGAAAATATCAACGACATACTTCAAAATGAATCAGTATCCGTCAAACCTAAATCAATCCATGTTGCTATCGATACAGATAAAAAGGACCAAACTTTCCCAGTATATTTCAAGCCTTTCTCTGCAAATCCTAAGGAGAGAAATATAATTTCAACAATGGGAGCAAATGCTAAAAAAGTCCTTCAATACCCAACCGAGCAAGGTAAGTGACCTTTCCACGGTATTAAATCTTAGCAAAACCACTATTACACAGTCACTGTAGATCCAAGTTATTAAGTGAACCGCCGAAGCGCGACGCAACGGGACCGGCGCGTCGTGAAAAACGTTAAATTTCTCGTAGTGACCGCGAACTTTTAGCACAGAGCACTCATCCATCCACGAGCACTTAATTAGTGTATCACAGCACTTGAGATTACTTTTGATGTTTTACAATTGGGAGGAGCGGTACGTGCGCTCCGTAGCGCGGCCGAGTACGAACTAAGGCCCGCTGCGCCCGCGCCGCCTCTCACACCTGATTATCAGCCTTCGAGGGGAAGGAGAAAGAAAAGTGTTCACGTGACGTAGAGATAAGCTAAAAAATCTATTTGACAATGTAAGCCATTGTTAAAACTTTTTATTTTGTCGCATTAAAAACCAGCACGTTTAACGACACATTTAAACGTTTTATATATTGTAACTTTTGCTATAGAATTGGACACCTAAATAGATCATACAAAATTAACGGGAGCAAGGCTATCTAATCTATAATTTGATAACAGAAACTTCAATATGTATAATAAGCCATAATCCAAAATTAAATGATATGTAATGATGAAATATTAATAATAATAATAACTTTAAAACTACAAATATTGACGCTATTTGCATTGGACAGCGTCAGGTGCTTTGAACGCACCTGTTCATTTAACCATAAGGGGCAATATGGTTACAGCTGCGTGAAAATACAAAGTATTGACGAATTTGCTCCAAATATTTTAAGCCTACATACACTAAACCTACTAGAGTCTATAGATACATGTTTATTTATACAAAATGTATAAGGCAGTAAAAGAAAGTAAAAAAAAAAATGTCTTCACTTGATGTTATTTTTGCCTCTTCCATAATACGAGAGATGCACATAACAATAGAAAAAAGCATTTCTAAAAACTCTATCATAAAACAGCTTTCCCATATAGCCACAGAACTTAAATTAACACAAGTTAAAGTTACCATTTTCTTACGCAGGTCAACTTTACCATACCATGAGAAATCTCATACAATGCAGATCCGTTCAGACCACAAAGCCAGAAACATGTCTATAGAGAGCATGTAGTAATATGAAATACCTCACGCTTATTACTATCGACATAAGAACTATAACTTTTTGCTTCGAGTTAATTTCAGTAGTCCATTCTATTTGTATGGGAGTAAAAGTTATATTGGCTGTGGAGGTAGACTGCAGTCAACAATGGCCAGTGAATAGGGATGGGAACGGAATGTGCACAGGTTTAGGATTGCAGGGAGTTCAACAGAATATGCTCAATTATTATGAAGGTATTTTACGTTAATTTATACGTGAATGATAGAAGTAAATGTTGGAAATGATTACAATAGTTGTGAGTTCATATGTGTCTGGCGAAAACTTTTATTTTGTGTGTTAATAATTGATAATCATCATCGAACCCACAACCGCCGCGCCACCGTCACACCCTTGTGCCCCAGCGCCATGACGCCTTCACGTTATTTTTCATAACATATGTATCACAAAAAATCCAACTACCTTGGAATGTGCAAGATGTATTAAGAAAAAAAACCAATAAAATAAATGTATGTTATATACACATAATTATTATTAGAAATCCATTAATGATATATTTTATTGATAATAAACAATTAATTACATGAAACACGCGCACAAAAAACCTTCTAAAGCGTTCATTAAAGAGTAGCAATAAAAAATATAGAATAATAATTTAAAAATTTCTTAGTACGAGTAAATAGAACGAGAACGGCAAATAGATACTGCAGGCTCGCGACAATGGAAATACACTCGAATGACTCACTGCAAATTGCGCCGGCGCAGCCTATTATGCTTCTATTTAAGCTGCAAAACTGTTAATATTGCAAATAGGTGCATACTAATAATTCTTTTTTTGTAACAGATATTTTTATCATACTTCTTAAAATAAACTAATTTTGACACATCCCGGCCAGACGTAGCGCAGGGGCACAAAACAAGACAAATAACGCAATTGGTTGTGGGTTCGATCCCCACTCGAGGAAAAGAAATATTTATTAAGTTTATATTTACATTGCACGGCAAAGAGCAAGGCAAAGAGGCACGCAATGCTTTTAGAAATCGGCGGATAGTGAGAAACGGAGTCTTAACACTAGGTTCCCTTTTTTTTAATTTTAACTAATTTTATTTTTCTTAATTTTAACACATACAAATTTAAAAGAAAGTATAATCTGAACGCAATTAAACCACGTACGAGTATCTCTTTGACCTTTGCGGAGATTGCTAAACAAACTTACTATGCATCTAAAGGCGGAGGCGTTATTACTGCACCTAACTTACTTACTTATGAATTACGATAAGTAATGCCCTGTAGCTATTAAATATCTTCAAAGTGTAGTTGAACATTTATGTTAACATATATTATGATAATGGTTATTAGGACTCTTAAATTATTATTTTCATATTTATACTCAAATTGAGGTCGTTGTAATGTTGAATTATTAGTTCTATTTCTACTTGAAAGTCTATTCATATATAAAATATTTTATTTTTTATTTTTTTTTTTTTTTCGTCTGTCTGATAAGACAAAGTACAATATTTGATTCTGCCACCCAACAAATAATGTATCAAAGGCAGAGATTGCATTTTAAGTAGCTGATTCAACCACCCAAGGAATGCCGCGAATTCGAACCCACAGCCAACACGTGCAGTAAATGACACAACCCCATGCGTGGACAGCATTCTATTATATAAATTCTAATTCATAAAATAACACTCATACACACTCCGTACTAACTAATTAAGTCCAAAAATATTAACTAACGCGCTAACTCTTAACATTAGGTAACACAAGACAATCTATAATTTGTAATATTACACAAGTGACGCTAATTGCATGTTTACAGCTACTTGAGAGTACCTTAAATAATATCTTTGACTTTTATTACAGACATTAGTAAAACATGCCTAAGTGTATACCTACAATACGTCATTGAGGCCAGACGTGACGCAGGGGCACAAGCGCGGGACTATCTATGGGGTCGATTCCCACTAGAGGAAATTAAATATTTTCATTTCATGCCTCTGGTAACGAAGTTAAGTGCGGCGTTGAGTTCCATGCAATGCCTCTATGATTCAGCGGCGCGGCTAAGATCCCAGGTACCCTCTGCCTGCCCTGCTACGTGTTCAAAAAAAAACAAATTTGGAGTTACACGTGTCACGCCTAATGTCATGCAATTTCATCATTATCTCAGACGTTTTATAGGCAACTTACAGAAACTCGTGAATAATTTCCATCTAAACTATCAACCATATTACTTATACTATTTACTACACATTTATATAATTATTTACTACAAATTAATATGTAACGAAAACATTATTCATGAATCGCATCCTAACTGCGCCATACATTAATGTTAAATTAATTAATTGAATTCATTTACAATAAAACACTACATGCAGGCGTCTGCAGTAGACCAGCGTATGATTGGTTGTGGGTTTGAATCCCTCTCGAAGAAATGTATTATTTTGATTTTCCCGTTTTGGTAGCACTAAGTGCGGCGTTAAGCTACGCCACCACACACACAATGTCTCGAAAATGTATAGATTGTAGGTACTCATGTAAATGCAAATTAGCATATTCGTCCATTATACTTTAAATAAACGCGATACACGTTACTATATATAAGAACTAAAACTCACAATGGAAATGGCCATTAAGTGATCAGTGACCTAGATGCATGCATAATTAGCGATCATCGGCGTTCCTGGGGAACTAAGAACGAGCGGGTAGGCCGTAGCGTCAACACAAAGGCAAACTACTTTGAAGCTCCGAGTAAAAAGTTAATTGCGTTAAGGTATTGATTTTTAGTAAATATGTTCTAAATAACAAAAATAAAACAAAAACGTTATTTATAATATGCATATATATACATGAGACAACTAATTAAATCGAAATTGGAATTATTCTAAGCCTCGTTGGACTTTTTTCAATTACAAAATTTATGAACAAGGTTATCTGTTTTCCCCCTTAAAAAATTCTGCAAGCCAAAAAAAAAAAGAAAAAAAAAGGCATATAATTCTTAACATTTTAAACAGGTTCGAATACCTTGAATTTTAAAGTAGAAACTAGGTCACATTTTGCTCAATCATCATTGCATTGCACGGCGAAGATTTTTTGCGAGTGGTCAACTTTGGGCCAGTGTGGTACTTGCAAATCTAGTTCCCGTTTCCTTATGCGACATGCCCGCGGGGGTCAATGGCTGTGGACGTAGTGATTTATGATACATTGTGTTCTTACGAAATATATTATATACAGCGAGCGCGTTTCTTGTAAGATCTCTCGATGGATAATGCTTGAAAGGTACCTACCAAATAGCAATATTACTTTTTGTATAGGGAAAATATTGAATTTCTCGATATATGAACCCCTGTTGCCATTGTAACATATCTGTAACACCACACACTGCGATACCATATTTATTATTTATCTATATACGTTCAACTTCCTTAAGAGAAAGTGTGTGTGGAAAGTACAAGAAAAATATTTGATATTTTATGTATTATTAATATTGTTTCAAGTAAAGTATTAAGTTCCAAGTAAAGCTATTTATAATATATTAAACGTCTGTAATATATTAACACAATTGATTGCTTCTATATTTTAATTGATAATTTGGTGTCTTTACGAGTGCAAACTAATTTACGAAACCACTAACGCCATCTAGCACCCAATGGATGAAATATAAAAAATATTAAATATTTAAAGAAATATGTATATTTCGGAAAAACAGCAATTAAAATATAATATAGTGATATAAACAAATAAGTTAATATTTGAGACAAAGTCTAACAGTATGATAGCCTGTGAGCCGCATCTTGAGTCATCTACTCGCCACTAGATGGCGCGAGCTGACAAATCTCAGTTGGATAATTCGCATTACCGTGCAAATGAGAAGTGTTCATCATATTTTATGTAATTGTGTATGCACTTATGAACCGGTAAAGCATATAAATGGAAATAATATTTATAATAATATCTATATAACAGCAACACGATCGCATGGAATAACACACTTAACATTTAATGAAAAAAAAAAAGATTTTAGTGCGGAAGTTTATTTAGGTACCTTAATTCAATGATTGCGTACACTGTACACTAGTTAATATAATATAAAAATATAATTGAATATATCATTTTATATTTTATTAACATTTTTTTGTTATTATATTAATTTATAAGTCTGACAACAATATAACATTATGTGATATTTGTCCATCATCTCGAATGTGTAATAATTTCAGTCGTAAAACAGATTTTAATAGCTAGTCAGCAATAATTAAATAAAAATAAATTCTACGAATGAACAAATTAATTATAGTTAATTGAATTTTATTAACATTAGAACAAGCTAACTTTTATAACAGGTACATAGATTATTCCATGTTACTATTTTCAACGGTCAAGTTATCTAACGTTTATCAAACTTACAAATTACAGGCCTTTACGTACAATAATTATTTTAGTTCAGAAACAGAATTAATATAGTAAATTTTAATATCTTTTTTTTTCCTTTGACAAGATCTTGTCTGTTTATATATAATTATAATGTTTTTCTAAATAAGCAACAAAAAGAGACTTCAAAAAATATTCTAAATAATCCAAATCCAACAATCAAAGTAAAAACACAAAAAAGTACTCAGTTTATTTTAAAATTGGCCACGACTTTCTAAATCTATTGTGTTTTGAGCAAAATAAAAACTCGTTTGCGGTAAACTGACTCAGCGGACGCAATTGACAGCTATTTACATTTAATACTAGTTTTATTACGAACTTTCCCTCCATGCGTTCTAGTCATACAAGTTTATAGTATACAAAATATCTATATTACATAAATAATTAATCATATTTTAAGTTACTGTCGCTGTCCATTTCATACAAAATATTTGAACAGATCTGTACAACTATATTTAGTTCTGTTCTTTGACCACGGTGCTATGTTATAACAATACCTTGTACCTACATATTTACATTTTTGATAAATTGCATAAGACGCAATTTAAATATGTAAATAGTCTTCTTGCATATATTGCACATTTAACGATTTAAAAAGTCCTAATACGACATTGTTGTACCAAAACATCTAAAAATATATATTTAATAACGCCTATTTTCCTTTTAATATATATTGTAAAAAACAAATGGTTTCTATCCATTTATTTATAATACATATCAAGAAGCTACTAGCAATAGTAGATAAAATATATATATAAGTAAAATATACTAAATAAACAATGACTGTTTGAGACGGAACACGTGAACTAATCATATAAGTCATATACGCCTTTGTACGTATGACAGCTAAATTTCAAGTTCACTCAGTTATCACACTAACAACAGGCGGTGTGGTTTAGATAAGGTTGTATTAAATCAACATTATAATTATGTAAATAGATTCGATTCTATTATAAATAACTTGTGTTTTTTAAGGTTTTATGATATTTTTATGTTATTCTCAGTAATATTAAGTCGGAATGCTGAAATAATGACTTTAATGATTGTCTTGAGGAAAATCATTGCCACAAACAAGATAAGTGAGCTTTTTTTAAGAAGCTTATGAAGACGCTATTTTTTTTATTGTTATTATAATTATTTTTAAATAAACACACTTTACATATATTTTATTCAACAAAAATCACACCCAAACAGTCCAAAGAGCAGCATAAACTATATTTTTACAGTTATTTTTGCACTACTTAGACCTTATTACGCAATTGTATTTAAAAACATATATTTTTTTAACTTGCCTTTTGTATTTATCCAATTTCGATTGCTATGCCAATTTACTTTTATAGACAATAAATACCGTTTAAAAGTATTCACAGTAAATATCACAAACTGTGGTAATATAAATATATCATAACAAAATATAACAACAAAATTAACCTAAAATAACAAAAAAATATTAATATCAACAACAAAATATTAAAGCTAAAATAACTGAAGACTGATTTATATACAATTACGACCCAACAAATCCTAAATCCGTCTGCATTGGTCCAGGAGGAGAGGCGGTTTAAAAATATCAACGCACGTGCGCTTACCTATTTATTATACGGCTATCAAAATATTTGTGTTAATTCAGTATACGTACCATTTATTTAGTTCTTCTTACAAACTCCACTAATGTACATAGTATGTTTTAATGTCATTAAATTGTAGAGTTCATTAATTCATAAGTAAAATAAAGTTAATGATTAAATAATTAAATATTTTTTCCTATATTAAATAGATATCTGCATATTACATAAACAATTTCAAGATTACAGTGAGAAAGCTCGCAGTAATAACGAGAGCGGAGAATTTTCCATTTTTCATACTGAATAAATCGAATACAATGCAAAAATGCAATTTGCATAGCAGCGCCTCGGAGCAGCGAACGAGATATTTCGTTGCTATCATAAAACTTTATTATCTACATTACTACCTAATTTTAGAATAGTAAAATAGAATTGCAATGTGTGAATAGTAAAATTACTCTAGAGATTTTAGTATGATCATATAAGAAAGAGTATTAAAGCCACCCATGTTGAAGAGCAGCTTCGCTTTTTATTATTTAAAGGGAATTTGCATAGCAGCAACTATTACTTAAACAATAATAACAACAACTTAGGCTATAATATGATAGAAACATATAATTATTTCAGACATTTTTTTAATATCGCTTACAAATAATAATATCGATTACTATAACAATTTTAATATGAAATATCGATTTTACGACCTCAACCTCAACCACAAAAACCGCTTATCACTTGGCCCAACACCCCAGCCAAGTTAAAAAATTAGTCTTCAAAGTTTAAACGAACATTTGTTTATTTTTCTACCGAGTGGAACTGCTGTATACGCAATGGCGAAGCGAAGGTGCATGCACTCTTTCAGGAATCGCTTCCTGTGTGCAACGCCTTTTGAATAACAAATATATGCTGATTTTACGTTTGAGCTTTAAACGGATATATTTATATCAAATGGAAATACGGATTTATATAGATTATTTATATATAAGTAATTATACATACATCTAATATAAGTGTTATATATAATATAACTGCGTGTGTTTCAAGTTCAATACACACATAAAATGAGTAATAAAGATATTTTAATGATCGTTGAATCACAAAAAACACAGTAATTGTAATTCTATTTAAAGTAATTGTTTTTCTTTAACAATACCACCATTTTGTACACGTTCCTTTCAATACGTAGTTACTTTTATATTCTCCATTGATTTTGGTTGTAATTATAAGCAAATAAATAATCATTAATTACTTAGATCAATTTCAGTAACATCATTTCGATTAGGCAGCGTAAACAAATGGGACTAAGTATTCAGGACACTCCGTTTCCCACACACCGACACTTGGCGACACGAGCGTGTTACGTGGCGGAACACAACATCGCCGTTTGTCTAACATGTATAATATACAAATAAAGTATAATATACACATCAACCGTGTAATTTTAAACTGTAACAACAATCACAGACGCTATACAAATTGCATTTAGCCACAGTGACTGTTCAAATCAAGTGCGGCATTGACATTTTTCCACGAAACGAAGCGTACCTACAATATAAGGTGGTAGGTGCTTGCTGCACTCACTATTCTCGGAGAGTTGATTTAGTGTTATCTCCTGTTACCATATATATACCTTTTGTCTTAATCAATTGTCTGTATCATTTTACTATATTAACTCGTGTTTTTGGTATTAAGAAGTATTATTTTACAGATATTTTTTATGTCGCAATATTTTAAATTATGACCATATAAAATATTTAGATACTGATTATTTTCCATTTCTCATATAAATTAATATGTAAAAGGTCATCGTGGCACGGCAGTGGGAAACTGCCTGATTGTAACTGCGTTGTGGCTGCAATCCCCGCTCGGAGAAATGAATTATTTTTATTTCCCTGCTTTGGTAACAAAAAATGCTGCATTGAGTTCCACTACTCAACACGTAAAGCCTCTAATTAAGGCGGAAAGACTACGAAGACCATCGATTCTATTTAGATAAAGTGTGGAAGTAAAGAAAATATACATTTTGAAAACATTCACAAAAACCTCAATGCTATGTGAAATAATGTCTTTACCTACAAGAATATACAGTTATTTCTTCTGCCTAGTGTTATTAACAAAATACAATAATACATTCATGTTAAATACCCAATTTTCTTTGCACTTATTGGGTTTGACGTCATTTGAAATGAAAACTGGGGCGCTTGTGTTGCGCTTTCCAATTTAGAGCTAATTTCCGTATTCCGAAGCTTTATCATAGGTTGTGTAAGTATATCACTGTCGAGTTGCCTAAAAATTTGATTATGTCGAACGGAACAAACAAAATTAACTAACGAAAATATAATTTTTTTCATTGAGGTACAGTATATTTCCTGTATTTTATCGTTTAATAAAAAAAAAAATTTACCGTAAGTACTTTTCGTACAATATTTTTTGATAACATCCCCATATACTAAGAGGTAAAGTATATAAGACAAAGTAGAACAAAAACAGAAAAAAATCTCGAAGGTTTGAATTTTCTCATAACAACTATACAATTTATAAGCTTACCAAGATTATTAAGTGGCCGGGCATCCTAATGAATAGTTTGTATTAAACTTAAGTGAAATCTCCAAATTGGGAGTTAAGTTAAACGGGTTACTTCAAAACTATTCCCATTTTAACCTTTTAGGAGCTTATCGAAAACCAACCAAACAAAACTGTTCTTAGCTTAAATATCTATATGTTTGTTCAATTGAAACGTATTACAGAGAAAATTTATCACAAAATAAAATAAATAATGCAATATTTTCTTTCATCGACAAATCTATAAAAAATATATATAATGTCAAGTACCGTACGAGAATGGTTGTAGTGATGTTTATTCAGTTCTTTAATGTGCACCTATTTTAAACACGGTAGCGGAAACATGTACATAATAAATATAAATCTCTTCCGTTAGTGAGTGACTGACAGACAACACACAACTGAAACTACGAGGCGCAGAACGCTGAAAATTGAAAAGTACATAATAGAAATACTATTTATTGTCCACACAATTACGATTCGTGTAAGATATTATACTTATATCCTCAATTATCTCTCTATATAGTTATCGTGTAAAAATTAACGAAGTGTAAATACATAAAAGATCGATATATGATAACTAATTTTAAAGCAATTTTAATATACAACTACTACCTATATAATTTAATAATATCTTAATAATAACGTAATTGCAGGTGCAGTAGATGAGGGGCAATAGTTTTCGTTTCCCGTATAGAGTATATGTATGTATATAGTCGAGGTTATTAAAATGTTTCGAATTTATTTTCCACTTCGACTTGAAATTGATTTGATTGCGGACTAACTGCGCTTCCTCGATATTCTGCAGTCATAAATTGGTGCCAACACTAGGGTTATCACAGGAATTGTATACACAAACGATAACTTCATTTAAAAAAGTTTAATGTTAACACCATAACGTTAATTTTTTTTATCAAATATTTAAAATATACCTAAGATCTGAATCCTTATATATATATCCTTGTCCTTATATGGACTTTCAAATAATTTAACGTAATTTCTTAACTATTTATATATTTTCTAATGACAGAAACCTATAACTATAATTATTACTAAAAAATATAATACTAATACTCATACAAATAAACGAAATATATCAAAAAATATTGAACAAACTATAATATAAATAAAATACAAACAAACCAAAGTCACCAACCCTACATATAATCTCTCCATTAGTCACACTATCACTTTTACACTAACCGAGTTTCATAATGCATTCAGCATGCACGCGCCAATACAATGCGGGACGAAAAATCCCCAAGATAGATATTTCGGATGTAGGTTAACGACCCTAGCGTAGGAGAGAGCTATCTCTTCATCTTCGGTACTATCGAAGCTTGTTTGTATGAAAATTGTGCAGTCAACTTTGCATAAAAGGTTCCATTTGAATTTTACTCGTGGAATTTTGCAATTGACTAGCAATGCAGCTAGCAGTTTAAAATCATATAATTATAGCAAATAGCAAAGTCCGACTCGAGATACGATTGTTATGAGTTCAATTTTAAAATATTTTTGGTGCAACCGAACAAATCACGACAGACGACATGAATGAATACCACCACTCGACACGTAATACATATATCTGATACAGGCAAATATATGACATTAGTTCGCTTTATCAACTTCCCTTCATGTTAATTGCATGAGAATAACAAAATAATAATAATTATTTTTAAATAGTTGTTTAAACTTTCATATCCGGCATGCTTTCTAATAAGTGATATAATTCATATAGGTAGTATAAATGCTCCTTGTCACTATAAGTAAAGGTGAAGTCAATTAAGATTATTCTGAGTGACGCACGCATTCGTCACGCGATGAGCTATACTCATTTGAATAGAAATAACTATATTTTTAACAAAGTGCTAATTACTTTATCTTTTTTAAATAGCTTTTGTTGGTTGCAAAGGAAATTCTTTTAATATCTATTGATTTCAGCTAATTCTTTGAAAGTTATTAAGAAAAAATTAATCTCTTTGTCCTATTATCGTCAGTAAGACTTGCCTCTATATTTGGCTACTGTTATATTATTTTTCTTAAGTAGTATACCTACTTAAGAAAACATAAGCATTTTCCACTCTATTTGAACCTACACTAATGCAATATTGGCAAGTAATAAAAATTCTAAATTAATTTTCAACTTTACAATCATCAAAATAATACTAATAATAATAAATGGTTTCTTCCGCCGTTTATAATATTTTCCGTAATTACAAAACCACTAGGCGCTATAGGTATCACTTATTAATTTCTGACGACCAAATACATAACGATATGCCTTATAAAACACAATCACGTTAAAATGACATAATACTATCGTAAGACAATATTAGTCGTTGATGATAACTGCGATAGCAATGTGTATTTTATGTAAATTCAACACGAAATGTATAATTAACTATATTTAGAGCAAACTTTGTTTCATTAGTTCTAGTTTTATCTATTGATAAAGAAATTATCACTATCAGTGACTGAGAACAAATTAAAGTCAGTACAAATACGTCTCGCTGTGTTAGCATTAAATATTGTATAAAAACAAATGAACGCTACAAAGTATTTTCATTTTCAATCGTCGATTAAAAATTACTTCACAAAGTAATTTTCGTTTCGAAAACCTCTCTCGACCTAATTAGCTTAACACGACGTAATAAGAGATTAAATAAATTGTTCGGGTTAAATTTTCGTACAAGTTATATAAATTTTCATAAAAACTAAAGTAATATATTTTAAAACTTGCATTTCCTTAGTTCTCAATCTTACCTTATCTCTGTGGGAGTGTCGGTGATGGGTGACCGGGGGCGGATGCTGCGGCGGCGGCGGTACTTGACTCTGCCCAGTAACGACCACTGGCAGGCCGTCGACGATGGTCACCATGACCCGCTTGTCGGTGCTACGACGTCGTTCAGCTGAGTTCCTCCGCCGCCTCTGTTCATCCGCGACGGGCTTAGAGAAGACCGTTCGTCTGTCGAATCCTCGAGGATCGCCTTGGCTCTCCGCCGCTCTCGTCGCTGGTGTGTGACTCTTGGATCGTTTCAAGAGTCTCATCACGTGAGATTTCAGAGCATCGGGCTTGCTGACCGGCGGCGGTTCGGGCTTGTGCTTATAAGATTGAGAGTGCGCGTGGTGGCGCTGCACGGACACCGCGTGACCCATCCCTGGTGGTATTACGTTGGACAAGCTCTTGACTGCGTAAGCAGCATCGACTTTATTGCCAGCCACACACGACACCTCGTACATTCCGAATCCTCTCGCGGTGTACCGTCGTCGGTACCACGAAAATATCAATGAACACCGGAATTATGCGGCCATTTGAGTTTTAATTCCGAGTAACACTGCAATCCTGTCACTTTACACTTTCCGCATATTCCAAACACTTGGTTTTACAAATAGTCGATGCTTACATTTGTGTGCGATCGTACGTGAGTGGGACCGGTTAAGGAAAACTACAAAACACCACACTGTTTACAGTATAAGGAATAAACAAAGTGAGTTCATGTAACTCAACGACAGTCGCTCCATTCACAAATTGAGATATTTATTTAAAGCAGTAATTGCAACCGAGCGGAGGACCTGAGCGGTCGCGTCCTACGCGTGCGAGTGTCGGCGTCGTACTGAGACCGAGAGTGGGTCCTCGCCGGAGTTAGTGATCGCCCAATGATACTCGAATGATAAGAGAGATACATATTTGTACTGCAATAAAGGTCAATGTTTGAGTGAAGTCACGCCAATTGATGTAATTGTAAACAACAAGGTTACGAGATGACGTCCACGACGACGAATTAATCACTTAAAGCTTAGCGGGCTCGTTGAGAATAATTTTGGTTATATTAGCACAAGTGGTATTACCGTTCCTAATAAAGATCGACAATAGTTCCAGACGGCGGTTGATTAATACATAATGATCATCTCATAGAGTAGGTACCATCTTAATGGTTTCAAAGTATGATATTTTGTAACGTTTTTATACCTACATTCATACAATATGCGAGAGGTTCTAAAAGGAGTAAACCACGCCAAGAAGTGTCGCAAAAACATTTAATATTCGCCCTAAACTTTAAGACAATGCGAGGGCCAAACCGCATTATTGTGTTTCGCACAAAGGAATTTTAAGTGAATTCCGTGTTTCACCTTACCTAGAAATTTATTTTGTCAAGATGACATTTCTATTTAGTATTTTAATAACTAATAAATAACTTCATAAATGCTATATCTACTTATAAACTCGTAACACTGTCTTATTGCCTACAATAGCTAGTATATACATAAAATATCGATTTTTTGTCTAAGTATAAGCACTAAGTATATTTTCAAATATATACACTCAAACTAAATCGTAACATGATTACAACACTAAAGTACATTTAGTACAAATATGATTTACTCCGGACCCGTAAAACTACTTTTCTGCGAAACAATAAGACCCAAAAAGCGATTCGAATAAGTCATGAAGTGATTACATAATTGTAATTACTTGCTTTTGATTTTGATTAGATTTCATTTGTTATGCTATAAGTATTTGAATTGTAATAATATTCATTTATTTATTTACGTAATCTGGTTTTCTAGGGGGAGAATCTTATAGAATTCGATTACTTTGTTATAAGTTCATTTCCACGCAGGGAAAATTTCGTACAATGATAATATGACGTATTTAAGTATTGATTTAAAAATTAAGATAAATTTTACTATAAAATATACACATTAAATGACTAAATATTTACCAAATAAACGATAAAAGTATAAGCCCGAGACAAACCAAACTAAACCAAAGACAACAACGACTCTCATTAACTAATCAATTGTTCCAAATAGCATCGAATGAATCATACTCGGTGTACATTTGCCCACTTAGTATTTGGAGAAATTTAGTGAAAGCGCACGCGCACCGACTCGATGTCACGCCAATGACAATTATTCGCTATTTTACGCACTATTATAACTATAATATATATTTTTTTATTAATAATGTAAAATAATATATCATACTGATGTACGTTTAATAGGTAGGTATAATCTACTAATTTTTTTATCTAACTTTTTCTTGATAAAGTTGTTGTAATTATTAAAATCCTAGAGTAAATGCTAAAATAATTTAACATTTTTTCAAGCATATAAAGTAGGCAGAGAGTCTTTCCCCACTTTGCGAGACATTGCGTTTTCAGTAGCGGAGCTCAACGATGCGCCTTATCTACCACAGTGAGAAAATGAAGAAAATTTGAATATAATTATTCTCAACAGCGAGGCTGCATCACGATGGCCTATTTAAATAATAACAAATACATATAAAAACTAATAGATTAGCCTCTAATGACAAGACATTGCGTCTACATATTCTCTATGCGTACGACAAAGGCGCGCGGCCATTTGTTCTCAGAAGTCACGGCCTAGTTGTATTGAATCATTTCATTACAAACACGCCGAAGGGAATGATTAATGAATGAATACACCGACACTTCGCTGATGTTATGTAAATGATTGTATTAACAAAATTTAAATTTCTTTTGCCGCGATGTCCAGTCAACCTATCTGAGCTACAGACACGCTCAAGTTTCACTTTACGTAATAGTTCAAAAGTCATTTATTTATTTTTATTTAGTTTCTATTTATAATGTTGTTTTTAGTTCTTTTCTAAGTCCACTATTCAAGTATATAGCTCGCTACAAGTCACTCACACTACTCTTAACTTAGTAGATTTATTCTGTCTCTCTCTCTATTTTTACTATATACATCTTAAGAAAAAAAACGAAGAAATAAAGAAATAAAACCATCTCTATAAAAACACATTTCGAATTAATAAAAAAATATAATTAACCTTACTCCACAATGATATTACACAAAAACACTTGTTTAACGCATTGCACATTTAAGACATAAATTAAATGTAATCGCACTCGCACTCGCACTCGAGTGTAACATTTTTAACATATAGAGTGACGGCCAACATTAATTACATTACGGTCCATAACTCATCGGGCAACCGAAATCTTACCCGGCTACTTCACGAATGTAAAACAAATCATGCGAATTAATCGTAAGACGTCGTTGTCAGTTACGTGTTTTTAGTATACGAATAAAAAAATATAAGATACGATTTAATAATATTCGAAGGAGAATGGATTTCATAATAAAAATTTACATATGTATTATAAATACTTAGCGTAAAGGAGAAACACGCCAAGATTTACTTTTAAAGGTTATTGAAGTAAAATGGCAATCAATTTTAGAAATCAGCTTTATAAAATCTTAAAAATGTCTTTCTTCTATACGTGTATAGCTTCTAAAAGTTTTCAGTATTTTACTATTTTATTTCAAAATCTTGTCAAAAGATTACTCAATAAAACACATCATATTATTAAAGAAATAATAAAACATAAAAATGTACACATCTTCAAAGAACATTCGTAAATAGTTCGTAAAATCTATAGTATGAATGAACTAAACAAAACAAAGCTCACTTTTGTTCACCCGAGGCCAATAGATCATTCATCTCTTACGGAATATTTGTAAACAAATCCACCTAATCTCATTTCAGTCTATTTATTGAAACTATAGAACAAATTGATGATCAGATAACGCGTTGCCATAGTAACTTTACACAAAGGCGTATATATAGCCAAACATATTAGGGTAGTGAGTCTCATATTTATTTTATTAATCTAATATATTTCTTATGCATTATTAAAAAATATTACCATTCTGCTCTTATTCTTTTATATAAACTATAGTTGTGCCAAATTTCATACTGTTCGCAACATTTTCGTACAAGGGGTACAAAGTTTTTACTTCACGTATAAATTAATATAATAGATTTCACTATATATTCGGTGTGAGTGTTGTATTACTTCAGACGGTAAAACGCTTCCTGAACGTCGTATAGTACAATTTGTTGGTTGATTTCTTATAAAAACAAAATTTAATATTATTTTGGTAACAAAAATTGATTTGACTTTGCAAGAACTAAGTTATAACATTGTTTGTATGAATGAAATCATATTGAGTTAGAAAGAAATACAACCGAGAGAAGGTTAAAAATATCCCTTTACATAATATATACTGACAACTCCGTATTTTATAATAATAACCTATTCTTAATTACGTACAAAGTGTTTATTATTACGTAACTTGGGAAATCCTTTTTGCAAAACCGTCTAATAATTTCCTAGAAACGTAGTTAAAATGTCTAATCACTAATGGATACTTAGATTGATTAACATTTTCCTGCTTTTAAAAAAATATTTTATCTGGCAAACTTTATAGCGAATGATTTTTAGAACCGCTTTTCCAAATTTCGTCTTTAAAAATAGTATTAAAACATGAAAAATACAATAACATTTTATTTACTTTAGTATTGTAGTGATACATACGTCCTTATATGATCGCGTTAGTTGAAACGTTCTTTCATTTCATGCTGTCGGGGACACTTCCTGCAAAACATCCGCAGATATTCGACAGCCTATTATAAGACCCTTGTCATTCCCACCGACCGCAGTGAATACGCTTTTGTGTACGATATATCTTGTATCAAGTTTGTGATTCGTCCTGTAGGTACATATATACATAGGTATATTTTGAAATATAATGTACTATTTAAGATCAAAAGTAAACACATCAAGTACAAAAGTTCGTGTTTTTTTAAACCTTTCATTTTGAAACCTAAGTTTGGGATCATTTTTATTTTCAATAACTAAATTTTACATCTAAGTGACAGTACCTACTTTCTATAATAATATAAGAATAATTTTAAAGAAAATAAACTACAACATGCGCTATATTCTTATATATACGTAAAATAAAATCTATCGCATCTCTTTAAGTAAAACATAAAACGCTACGCTCTAAAGCTTGAAGCATTATGTTGAAGTAAGGGTAAAAGTTTAATCAGCTAGTACTAATTCGTTTCCAGTAGCAATTACTCAACGAGGCAAGTGCGAACATCTATCTCCATACAATATATTACACACTTAACAAGAAAGTAACCTAATTAAAACAAAATCTCTTCACTTTAGCTTTACATGGTACCGAGGATATAGCAAGTAAGGCACAGTACACCAAGGTTATCGAAGTATCCTTTGCCACCAGTGGTAGTCGAGACCGAGCACTGTGAAATCATAAAACTCTTCTAAAGTAATTTTTCAAAAAAGTACAAAATTTTCAAAATTTTGGAGTTACGACACTTTCATTCTACGGATACATATACCGATACTCTACCTCCATATGCACATATATATTACACGTTTCATTACTGAAATGAGAGATAACGTCCGCTATGAATGTATTTCCGGTGTTCCACCTTACGGAACAATATGGGACCGATGGATGTGATAAAACTTTCAGTTCGTATGAAATATTACGAAAAACGTAGCATAATAACAATGCGTATAATTAATAAATGATTTTGTTTAAATTTGAATTTCCAAGGATTTATTTCTATAAGATGTATTTTTTAACACGTGTTCCATATAGTTAGCTAGAATCGTACATACTGTATACTTATGAACATAA
>FASU01005140.1:8552-20022 GCA_001486225.1 Heliconius pardalinus sergestus | reverse complement strand
GTCTTTTTATATATATAGATAAAATGTATATTACGCTACATAACACAGACAGGGACTTAATTTATTCATCATAACATTTATAAAAAAAAAGCTAAAATAAAACAGATTTTTTTACGCTTCGGCAAGCGTAATGTAGGACGTCCTCCTGCTAGATGGGGTGACGATATTCACAAAGTGGCTGGCAACTGCTGGATGCGAAGAGCTGAAGATCGAAGCTCAGGGGCGTGCTATTGGAGAAGCCTATGTCCAGCAGTGGACGACAACAGGCTGGTGGTGGTGGTCGAATTTAGTTATGCAGATGAAAACATTTTGCAATCATTCAACCTCTATTATTTTATACAAACGTTATAAAAACGCCATAGATTGGGTTGTGCCAACTATATAGCTACCGTGTCTCAGTAAGTGTATATTGTATTATGTAATAGATTCTTTTCAAGTGTAAAATATGTTTACGATGTAAGTACGCATTACGATATAATCCAATAAGAATCTACATTCTACATACAAATACAATCGATACCTAGTAGTTATATTTTTTTTATAATTCGTTTAGATAACTTTTTATTAGTTAAAAGTAACATACTCGCACATACATATACGAGCATGTTAGTTTTAATAATTTTGTAATATAGATATCTACATTATAAATGCATTACGCATTTAAGATTCCACAACTCCACGTGTGCATTAATAATAAGCATTTCAATACTCCTTAAGAATCAATAATTGTCAAAAACAAGTTAATAATTTTCTGAATACATTGCAAATGTAAATATCTTTTATGCGCCAAGGACGTTAATTCTCATTTGTTGTTTTTAATATTCATATTTTTTGTAATTGTTTTAATATTTTTATATATTAACAATTTATTGATGTACCTAAGTATGTAGATATATACTTTTATTATACAAAAGAATAAATTTTACTGATATATTTTTAAATATCAATTGTACATTGGCATTACATTTTTTTTCTAGCAACATTAATTTTATATATATATGCATATAATGAAATAAAATATAATATAATATTTATAAATATATTCCAATATTATTAAACATTTTCATCTCAATATAAAGAAGATACAAACAAACCAAGCAATAGACAAAACCATAAACTAAATGTGAATGGAATGTCAGAGGCGGGGCAGAGGCAAATCAAATCACGAATGCGGAATGAAAATGACTGACAATGAGTAATGAATGAGGAATTGAGGAATGACGGATTGTGATTGTATACATTCAAGATCCAAGATACCAATCACAATTCGTGACGGACGATACGCTCGACACCTCATCTTCGAAATTTATAGTGCAAATAACATTAGAAACTTCAAATAATACAGTGGTAATTGTTACATTTTATTAGACGAGATGTGGGACCCAACGCATGTCCAAGTTACAGTGCAACGAGCGAAAGGCTTACTTATTAAAGGCAAAAACGGTACAAATAACTGTTTTGTTACAATCTCTCTGGCCAAAGAAAAATTTCAAACTTCTGTAAAACATAAAGCTACGGAGAATGTCGAATGGTATGAAGAATGCGAATTACGAATACCGAGTCAAGGAAATACTGCTGAAATTGCTTTAAAAGTTTACGACGAAGATTTTGTTAAGGATCACTTATTAGGTCAGGTATCGATTCCGTTAAAAGACCTCGATGTTTACGAACGACCAAGAAACCGATGGTATAAGTTGCAAGGAAAAGCAGGGAAAGAAAATGACAAAAATAGGGGTGAATTGGAAGTAAAAATTGCTTTTACAGTTAAAGAAGGAAGTTTAACAGACCTCAGCAAGAAAGAGAAGCACAAGTCATCTCTATCAAGTATTGCTCAAAACGTGGGAGGCAGCCTTATGAGTATAGGTAGCATTGAAAAGAGGAAGGGAATAAAGAAATTAGCAAAAAACTTGGGATCTAAAATGAACCTAACAAGAAAAGACAAAAAGAGTGAATCATTATCATTAGGTGGTAGTGTTGGTAATCTTCGTACTTCTGTATTATCTACTCCAGATACATCTACTCCCAAGAGATCATCAGGTGAAGCAGATCCAGGTGTTATAAGTGAAGATGAAGATGAATTTGCTTTTGATGATTTGTCACATAAAAGTTCTGGCAGTTCTCTCAATGTACAAAATTCATTTGCGCCCAGAGGTGTTAAATATACACCGTCTCCAGTTAATGCATCACTAGAAAATTTAGGTGGTGGGGAATTTTTACGACGATCTACAAGTAGCACTTTAGCTATTGCGGAAAAATCTGCACCTCTCAAACCTGTTCGCTTAAGTCTTGACACATTTACACCACCGCAATTACCAGTGCCGATTCTTAACAAGGATGATGAGTGGTCCCAAAAATTGTATCCCAGAAAATCTATTAGTCAAACTATGATTGACAAAGAAAAGTCATCAAGTCTTGAAAGAAATAAGAAATTAGATAGTCCTAGTTCTTTAAAAGAGAAGCCTAGTCCTAAATTTTTCAAAAAATTTGGTAGCAGTAAACCTAAAAAACTTCTTGAAGAACGAATTATAGTTGGAGAAGAAAACATTGTAGAGGAGGACACCATAAATCCTGCTTTTAACAATATACCTAAGACTGTGTTACAACAATTTAATGATATGACAAGGGAAGATCTTATAGTCATGATATATAATTTACAAAAAGATGTAGAATCTGAAAAGAAGAAAAATAAGGATCTTGAAAACTACCTAGATGATTTATTGCTAAGAGTAATGGAGACAACACCAAGGATCCTTCAAAACCCCTATGTTAGAAATAACAGTATGCATATTAGAAACAAGTAAAGATACATGTATGTTTATAATGTTGAATAATGTTAAACTTTGTTGAATTTCACTTCATTTTCATATATGAATGACTTTCAATAACAGTAATTATCAATGACTTATTTTTAAATTGGAAAATAGTGTCTTTAATTGTGCCTTAATTGTTTACAAAATCTGTGATATCACAGTAGAATCAAATTTAACATATAGAATTGATAAAATAGCTTTATCTTATATATCATTGATTAGATGAAAAAACTAGATTTCAAATATACATACATATTTTCCACATATTACAACATTATTGCAATATTTTTAATATATTGTGCCAAATTTGAGGGCAGTATCTTATAGTAATAATTTTTAAAAAATCTGTCAATATAAATCTATACTGTATTTTGTAATTAAAAAAATACTCTTTATAAATACTACTTATTATTATATTAATTACCACTAAAATATATTATATACACTGTTCTAAATATTTGATGTTAAAGTGCAAATAAATTTTATGTATAGCCTTTGTGCAATAACAAGTTACTGTGTGCATATATCTAATTATATTAAGTATAGAAAGTATGTAATAATATTAATAAATATTAAGTCATTATTAATTTAAAAACTTTAGTTTTAAGTATTTAAAATTGTTGTATGAATCATTAATACATTTATGCTGTAACATGTTTCCCCAGTTAATAATCTAAAATATAGGTATAAAGTTAAGTTTTTACTGTTTTTGAAATATTTCTTAGTTACATTTTGCTAATTAAAATTATTAATTTTCCTGTCTATTTAAATTAACGCTATACACAAGAAGAAACTAATTAATTTTAAACATATTAATTTTGCATGAACTATTTATTTAACTTATTTTATTTTCACATTAAAATAAACATTATTTTTTACTATTACTAAAAACTACTTACTCTTAAGTCACTTTAGTATTATTCTAAATATGTTAAGAGAAAAGTATGTTTTACATTATTGTTATAGAACTGCTGTACTGTATTAAGCAATATTGTGTCCATAGAAATTAATAAACTTTTTTTAATACTAACTATTGATGTTTAATTACATATTTTTCAAATTAATTACTTTACTAAATTAAATTTTGTGAAATAATATAATTTATAACACAATATTTGTTAAGGATGAATAGATAAAAAGTTTATCAGAGACGAATACATCTGAAAGTAAATGTGAGGGATGTGAGTTTGATTCACATTCAGGTGAATAATGTATTTACATCTCGCTCTAGTAAGACAACAAAGCATTGTTATCAGTTTATTTGTAAACCACAATGTATTGAATAAACATATAAATATTAATATTTAAAAACTATGCAAAATCATGTCATTGAGTACTCTGTAATGTATAAAAAATTGGGTAGTGCAAGGGAAATGGATTGTTGTAGTATTGAGTACCTTCTGCCCACTCTACAAGATACAGTGCAAAGAAAAAAAGTCTAAGTTGGATTTTTCATAATTAAAAAAACAGCAAGTATAATTGAATATTTGTATTTAAAATTATAAAAATGTATATAAATATTATTTATGACGACGGCCTTTCACTGGAACTGAAGCAACAGGTGCAGATGCATATGTTTTTTGAGACAGCTTATTCATGTAGTAAATAGTTATAATTGAGAAAATTAAGCTGCAAAGGAAATATAAGTATGATAATATTATACTAAGACCATAAATAAGATAAATTGCACTCTGCTGTAAAACAAAATGTAGCAGTGAGCACCTTTATTGCACACCTCTTTCCTACCTTGCTGTAAAAGCAAGGTACAACACAAAACTGCATAAATAAAAAGTCTAATATGATAAAAAATATTTGTACCCATTATTTGATGAAAACCTATTTATCAAATGATGAATTAGGAATCATTGGAAAATTAGTTCAATTTATTTTTAAGCATTATATATTGATTTTTTTAAGCATATTTATTGTGTTCCTTGTGTAATACAATGTACTACCGTCTCATAGTTTTTGTGAAATCTAATAACTTTTTAAAGTGAAAAATGTATAGTAATATTATGTATGATTTAATTAAGTTATGCAGACAAATAAATAATCATATTATTATAAGCATGTCATATAATAAACATTAATAAAGACTATCATGGGACAGTCAAATTATGTCAACTTTAAACATGATTGTGGGTTTGGTCTCCATTTGGTGGAACAATATATCAAATTGATGCAGAAAGTAGGGAATGGAGTACACTAGAACACTAGGTCCTCTGACTGTACATATAGTATGAATATTAAATATATATAAAATTTTATGTTACCATGTAGTAAAACAAATCCTGTGAACCATTCCTGATGCAATTGTAGAAATCAGCATTGCTATCACTATCTCTGGTAATTTCAATTGGAAATTTTTACCAAATAGTGTTGCTTCTAAATTTCCTATTGCCTGTTTTTCAACTAAGGAATAGTATATACAGTAAATATTTATCATCAAAACACCAGCACATAGTGAAATATATGATACATTGTTAAGTAATATAAAATAACATAAATGTATATCATACTTAATTGCTAAGCAATTTTTAATTTGTCTTAATAAAAGTAGATATTTTTTTGTCTTAATGATATTTAAAAAGGATACGGTAACAAAGAACATAAACATAACAGAACCCAAATATCCTCCAAATATAATTGTAATTGGCGATCTAATTAAGATTGGTTTGTACATCTGCATTCCAGAAAATATTAACAAGGTTAAAATCGATGATAACACGAAAGACGTGGCACTGTTTACCGCTGAAAATAAAATAAAAATACTTTAGTTCATTGTTTTATATCAAAGATGTGTTATTTTGTTTTACATACCCATTTTGAAAACAATGATTTTCAGTTAATATAAACAACTTCTATAATAAAATATACTGCAAGCCGGTATTTCTAAAACATGAATATCTGCAACAATAGATAGGGGGCGTTACTTATCATAAGTTGTCACTGTCAAAAAATAATTATCACAGATTAAATAATACGATCAAAGAGTAGTGGGCAGTGGCCGTTTTGAAGTGAAGTTATCTACCGTACAGCTGAGTTCATGGTGGCCATACTATAAATTTTCTTTTCATTTCTTTCTAACTCGTTAGTCCACAAAACACCAATTTCTTCATTGAAATTTTTAAGTACCTACTCTAATGTAGGCAATACTTAACACTATCTTGATTTTAAAATAAAGCAAGGCTTTAAAAATGCTTAATATTTATGGTAAGATGATTATTTGATATTCTAAATAATCACTTTACATTAGTTAAGAGAATTTCATGCAAAATAAAAAGTTCGTTATTGATTGTGGTGGCTAAGAACTTAAGAAGTAAAACTGAATACTTCTTCACTCTTCAGTATTATACATCCGTCTTAGCCTCATTTTTGAAATTTGAAATGAAACTTTGTCTGTCAACTTTGACCCTTGACTTTGACATAATTAAGAATATGATTTTGAATTTGATTATTATTAAATGTTTTATTATAGCATGTATGTTGTACGACATGTATTTAATATTTTAAAAATCTGGCTGAAGCCTACAAAAGCATTTACAGGGTATATTTTATAAATGGAACAGTCTGCAAATAATCTATGAAGATGTGAAAAATCATAAATAGCAGAAAAATATAATTGAACATCAATAAACAACATGACATTAATATTAAAGATGAATTCGTTATCAACATTTAATCAGAGTTCTGAAAACATTAACAAAGTGATTACTGATAAGTGTATAATGACGTACGCACTTCATCGTAGTATATTACTTTTCATCTGAAATAACACAAATAAAATAATAATGTTAACTAGAACACGAGTCTTAAATAACTTTTATTTAAAAAACGTCAACGCGCTATTATATCGTACAACCGTAAGTTTTGCTATTATTTAATAAGTTGTCATTGACTTTGCCCTTGTTATTATAATAATTTGAATGAAAATCAAAATATATCGTTTCGTAAAAAAAATATTACAGAGTAATCTACCAACAGAATTACGAATTTATGAAGTTGGCCCCAGAGATGGTCTTCAGAATGAGGCAAAATTTGTACCCACTGAAATAAAAATTGAACTGATACACAAGATTGCTGAAGCAGGTATTAAGGATATTGAATCTGCAAGGTAGGAGAAACGAAAATAAATTAGCTAATTTTTCTATTACTTTTTCAAAAATTGGTTTTACTTATCATTTAACAGTTTTGTCAGTCCAAAATGGGTAAAACAAATGAGTGATGGAAGTGAAGTTATGAAGAATCTTAAAAGAAAACCTAATGTAAATTACCCAGTACTAATTCCAAACTTAAAAGGCTATGAAACTGCAGTAAGTTAATAATTACTTTTAGTTATCTCAAAAATTGAACAGACAATTGGAACAGAATGTTTAAATAATGAGTTCCTTCTCTGCTACAGTGTATTCCAATACAGTATGAGCCTGTTGTGTATTATTTTAATGTGTAATATTGATTATTTTACACAGAAACAATGTAATATTGAAGAAATAGCAATATTCCCTGCTGGTTCAGAAGGATTTTCACAAAAGAATTTAAATTGTTCAGTAGAAGAAGGTCTTAGAAGATTTAAATTAGTTGCCAACGAAGCTATTAAAGATGGTATCAGAGTAAGAGGATATATCTCATGCGTTTTAGGATGCCCATATGATGGAGCAATTGAACCTAAGAAAATAGCAAAGGTAAAGCATAATTCACAAAATTTTTTTTTTACAGTATCTAGTGTTTTGAGTTAGACACTGTGTTCTCACATACAAAAATTCTGTTAATTTTTGAGACATTGTGTGTTAAGTCATCAAACTCAATGTGGCTCTTTGTCCTCTTACCAGAATTACGAAATGAAAAAAAAATCATTCTCCTGACTGATTATCAAACTCACAAACATTATTTGGTTTACGGTCAACTGCTGCGCGCTATGGCTTAGATGGTTATTTTTTTATCAGCTTTATGCTGTATTCTGTGCACAGCAGGGTAGGCAGAAGGAACCTAGTGTTAAGACTGTACTCCGTTCCCTGCTATGTGCTGGATACAATGATGAAGCTAACAAAAGACTATTTAGAAAAAATATATATTTTTTTTTTATTTTAGATAACAGAAGAGTTATTTTCAATGGGTTGCTATGAAGTATCACTTGGTGACACAATCGGCGTAGGCACCGCTGGCTCAGTACGAAAATTAATGAAGGAAATAATATCTGTAACTTCACCTGATAAACTAGCACTTCATTTCCATGATACGTATGGACAGGGATTGTCTAATTTACTTGCTGGATTAGAGGTAATTATGTTTTTGTAATTATTATAGGGTTTCTTTTTTTTCTTTTATTTCTTATTTTTTTATCATTAATTAAAATAACATTAAAATTTGGAATATTGCTTTAGACACTACTTAAAACTAGATTTGTGACTATGTATGTACATAAAGCTCCTACATCTACATATATAAAAGGAAATGTTGCCACTCACTGAGGTAAGACGCTTGCATAGCCACACACTCTGATGATAGAAATGTGAAATTTGGACAGATTATTTTTTTTATAATGTGGATACCCACTAAGAACGGATTTTGAAAAATTTTAACCCTGAAAAGGCTAGGGGTTAAAAGTTTGTAAGGAAAAATCTTTAAATTGGCACCGATTTTAAAAAAATAAAATAATTTAGTTTTAATGGACCAATCAATGTGCCGTCACCTTATGTATTTTTACTATGCAGATTAAAATGGTTACAAACTATCAAATTATAAAACAACACAAATTATTAGTTGGTATTGCTAAATACCAGTCTACGGAAATATAATATATATATACACTGGGAAGCTAACTAAAGAAGAAAACTACCTGACCGACCATAACCGTCGATCAACTCAAATATTAAATAACAATTGAACAATAAAGTAGATCAAACTGTGAAAATAACATTTGGTAAAAATAAAATAACAATAACAACAAAATAACATTTTAAGGCTCTTCCAGTCCATCATATGCTTTAACATACATTAGACATTGATGAGGGCACTTCTAGCCCTCATCATTGTATTATAAATTATATATACATATTTATGTCCTACACTATATTTTCTTATATATTTTAAATATTAATACCTACAGAAGAAACTTTATACTAATTATTATTCTTGGGAATTTGGATACCGAAACATATTATCGTTAGTGTAATGTATTAAGGAAAGTCTTCAATCATGAAATAAAATCACAGATGAATGTATAATGTATATATGTTTTTTTAAATGTTTAGTTTAGTACTTATATTTTTTATATTTAAGTGTAATGTCCCTCACCGTTTACATTCAATCCAAAATCTATCCTGAAATATCATGCCAAGCGATTTCATTTTTTTTATTAGATGGATGTACTTCAAGACTTTCTAATAAAGAGGTTGGTAATGTTCTGATTATGAGATTCATGACAAAGTAACGGAACTCTTCAATTCTTAGGAGCAAATGAACGATACTTGGGCGAATCTTATAGGCTATCCGGACATCTGAGTCACTTACCGTAACGTCGTTACGGTAGTCAAATAAAATGATAATCAGCTTGAGAACGTTACACCCAGATGGATTGTGACGGCCATTAGACGTCTGATGATGAAGACTAAAGACACTTAAGGAAACAGGTCCTCGACGGCTTACAGTACCTAGCAGTAGTTTTAGGACTTCGAACAGTACCACATATACTAAAAAGTAAAAAAATAACTTAAAATATAATAAAACGATTTAGTTAAGTAAAAATCAGTACAGTATACTTATGTATTATTAATTTTGGAGCTAATGCTACAGCAACCGTACTACAACATCAAATCACTAAGCCTGTACCTAATTAGTGTTTTACTTATGCCTATAATTTAAAATTAGTAAAGTATATATCTGATTTGAATAAAAACTGAATCTAATACTTATTTTTTTTATTCACTTCGGAAGTATTGGTTTATGTATCCATGACGATATAGAAACTTCCATCGATGTTGTTTTAGTGAAAAAAACTGCTTGAAATTGGCTCAAACCAAAAGTAATTGTATATATGCAATATTAAAATGATGCATCGGGGTAGCCATATAGGTACTTTAGTTCGCATAAATTTTAATACAGAGTACCTCGAGTTGACGCTTATCACGTTATAAGAAGATTTATTACTTGTGAGATAAACCGTAACTTTCTTCAGACATGATCTCTGTTCATCATTTATTGTTGCTATAAATATTTTTTTCTTTTATTTACCCGTATTTTTGTTTATGCTAAAGAACATTGGAAAACAATAAAAATATAACATAAGTAATTCTGAGTCAACACAATTTGAAAGCTAAGGCCCGTATTTATAAACCGCTCTCAATTCTGAGATTGATCTTGAGATGTTGTTTTTGTCGATCCGATCTCAGAATCAAGAGGGATTTATAAATTTTGGCCTACGTTCGTTTCAACTAAGAAATAAAATCTATTGTATTATATTATTTTATATCTTTTTTCAACTTTGTTCTGATTATCCGTGTATACAAAAGAAATCAGAACAATAAATTACTTACCAGAAACGGAACTCAGGAAGTAAATAAGAATCTAACCAATGATTTGTTTGAAAAAGCAGTATAAAAAGAGTAAAAACTTTTTGATGAACAAGAATATAATATAAATTCGTTTTTAGCGAAATATTGTGCGTTCTTTACACCATATAACTTACTACACGCTTGAGTTATTTTAATTTACTTAATAAAAATTATAAAAGAATGTGCCGTAATTATAAAAGAAAGTGGGACATATAACAATTAGTAGACGAATGCACGGTTTTCGATGTTTAATTTTCTATTAAAGGTATAATATTAAACCATAAGAGGAAGGATATTTTGATAAAAAACTAAAAACTAATTAGCTCCCATATGATTTATACACTGAAAAGTAGACGAGAAAGCAGAAAGACTGGCATTATACAGCAAGAGCATGGGGTCTTATTGTAATAACTCAAAACAAAAATCTTAAGTTTTAATGAACGAATAATTTATGTTCAATTGTGCTCACTTACATTTACATATCTCTCTATCTATATCTTGTTATCAGAGGGTCAACGATATGTTTTATCAAAAACGACTGATGGTTGCATCATTCGTTCAATATAAACATATTAGGTATTATAGTCTAAAGATATCAATTTTATTCAAAGCAATATTTATACCGACTTCTAAAAATGATGCTTAGTATAAGTATTTTTAAAATTTTATCTACACTGTTAACTTAATTAAAAGTCAATTTAATTGATGAATTGCCCGATTGTTGCCTCTACCGTTGCAAAGTTTTGAAGTGTTTACTCGCGATGATAGAGTAGATAGAAAATATAAAATCTATTGAAGTATGTACCTAAAAGTTACATCGAGGGAAAACAATTAACAATATAAAGAACTAAATTTATACATTCTCACTTTCTCTGCCAGTCCAGAAAAATAAAGATAAACAGAATTTTTATTTAGTTAATTATTAAGTGACAAACCCAAAAAAATACCTGCGTATTAAACAATTACACAATTTTACATTGTCTCCATAAATATATTAAAAATATAATATTATTCATTTAAATGTATATAATGGTTTGTTGTATATATGTAGCTATTTTTTTTATATATAGTGTATATATATATATATGTATTTATGTTTGTGTATATATA
>FASU01005129.1:2248-22059 GCA_001486225.1 Heliconius pardalinus sergestus | reverse complement strand
CTACATTCCTTTTGATCATAGGGTGATGTACCAATGCCAATAGCCTTCCATGGCACTTGGACTATCCAAAACAATAAAAAAAATCTATTCGAAGACACAATTCCTTAAATTAACGCTTCCAATGTATTTTATGTAGGTACAGTAAATATATGTAAGTAACTATAAAAAGTAAGTAATAATACTTTTTATCGATGTCTCCGACTTCCGTTTATTGGTTATTGAATAAAGCACTTCATACGTAAGTGGAGACCCAGATTCTTCCGGTACGATGAGTCTCGACGGTATCATGTCAATATGATTGTTAAAAAGAAGTAAGTATCTACTTATGTTTTTCCTTCTTAAGTAAAAAAGAGAAATGCTGTGTAGAGCCTTATTAGTGTTGTATCTGGCCCAACTAATATGATGATTGCTATTAGGCAATTGATAGACGATTTTCATGATACAGTTTATTATTATATATTTATGACAAAATCTATTATTGTCCCTTCAATATTTTAGGGTACGGACGTAGGAATGGCGAAGGAGAAGTTTGTGCCCACTGCAGAACTATCCGGTGCCCATCCTTGAATTTTTTTCAACATATAATACAGCCAAAAAATTAAAAAAAGAAAATTAAACAAAAAGATCAGTTCTAAGCTGAAGTCGAAGCCTCCCTGGAAAATATCGTCTATATAATATTGAGGCAGATGCATTATGCATAAAGCAATATTGATAAATGTTATTTTCACATCTAACAATATAAATCAATATTGTTGGGGATGAAAAGAAAATCCAAGAAAAACATATTTATACTGCTATTATCATTTTTATAATTTAATTCTGTAGTTGGCAAAACGGTGTATATCAATTTAGCTATGATGAATTATAAGGCGTTTTAAATTTACATGTTTCGAAAATTCAACAAATTTTCGAAACAAAAATATATAAAGCGATTTTTACAATATTATATTTTATAGTTTTCTCTTTTATATATAAATAAATTGGCTGTAAAAGATTTTGTTTAATTCGAACTATGAAAACAGTAAAATAATATTTACATGTAGTGGGGAACAGAATGTCTTAACATTAGGTTCGTTCTGCTTACCTGGGTACTTTTATTTTATTTTATATAGTAGAGAATACAAATAAATTTTCAAAATTGTAAAAGCCTTGTAATAATATAATCATAATTTTAGAAAAACATTTTTATCTCTCCTGAGATTGTATTAATATGTTTTATAGTATAGTATAGATACTATAAAATATATTGCCGACATTTATTAAAACACGCTTTATCAACTTAATACCAAAATATTTTATACCACCATATATTCGAATATAATTAATTGGGAAGCCTGCAAAGCTCGAGCCGTCAAAATTTAATTTGAACAGATTTTACACACACTGCTACTGCTATAAGGGGCGCCTACATCTTGTTTGTACATATATACGTATATCTGTGAACGTTTACACATGATTGATCTCGTCGTCTTTGATCTGATCTCGCGTTAAATAGTTTTAGATGTTTACACAAATGTAAGGTTAAGTTGAGACAGACTATGTCTGTTTTATTGAATTATAATATGAATAGTGTTAGTTCAATTAGTTGGGAAGTGCCTCTGTAAGCGCTACGGTTGTGAAAAAGCATTATTTTACATTCTTTTTGATACTCTACGCGCAATGCTTCGAAAATTTTGCGGAAAGTAGAGAACGGATTGTCTTAACACTAGGTTCCTTCTGCCTACCCTGCTATATGCGGGATACAGCGTGGGAGTGAAAAAAAAACCTGACAATATTTGATAGGCAGATTTTAAAAGTTACTTTTACATATAGTACAAAAATATATACACGAAAAAGGTTTTGAATGACATTTTTGACCTTTTTGACAGACGCAACCTTTTCGCTTCCGGCTTAATTGAACAAAGTGAACTAAAAGGCAGTCAGAAGCTTTAATTAATAAAAAAAGATTTCTAACATTTTTTGATAGAATCGACAACAATTTTTTTGTATATAAGACGAAGAATATCTAAGATCGTTCCTTTTAAATTTGGGTATATGGAGTAAAAATAGTAGAATGCAATTTAACAATGTATAATTGTAATAAAACTTAAAAACAACAACGGTGAAAATACGTAACTGTATAAACATTGAAAATGAAAATCTATAAGTAATAAAAATGAGGCGATTGTGATGCAGCAGCCGGCCTAGAAATCATTTTCATTCCTTTACTCTGAGTATCGAAAATTGGACATTGCTTGGGGAACTGAGTGTCTTAACTCTACCTTTTGTCAAACCTGCTAAATGCGGGACACAGCGAGAAACAAAAAAAAGTTAATTTCTTCTTATACTTTGTACATTTCCAATATGCTCGATAAATTGTATTTACACGCACCATATATTTAAATTGTTACCTTACCTGCACAAAGCTGAGAAAATGTAGTGTCTGTCACATGACTCTCCATTTTTCACCTATCAGACTATATACTTTTTCTCACTTTACTTAGCAGAGTCGGAAAAGTAGATAGGCAAAAATGTTTGTAGTTATTATAAATTGTAACTATTTCCGCCGATTCCGATTCCGATTCCGATTTGTTCCGCCACTAAAGAGACAGAAACCCAAGAATCGAGTGTCTTCACACTATGTTTTCTCTGTCTATCCTGCTATGTGGAACAAAACGTGAAGCTGAAAATAAAATAATAAGATTTAAATCATTTAAAAAAGTAGCTTCAATATTAAATTGTCCCTGCAACATAAAAATATTGAACAGATCCAGAGTTAATGCTGTTAGGTTATAATATTAATAACAAGTTTTAATATTAACAACAACAACACCAAGGGTAAATAAATTACTTTCCGAATAAAAATATTAAAAGCTGCTGGGAATTTGTACGATTTTCCACAAAGGATATCTTTAACGTAACCATTGCCGCCCGCCCTCGGGGACGCTCTCGATCCGGTAAATATTTCTTTTTAATTACAGGCTTATGTTACAGAAAACCCTTTTCTTATATTTTTAGAGAAAAAAATTGAATTAAACACACAATTTTTCTTCTCTTAAACAAGGATATTTTACTTTTTTATTTTTTTTTATTTTTATTTTACAAAAACAATAAATCCTTATCTTTACATAATGTTATAAATGTGAGTTTTCAAAAACACGTTTTCACACGTAAATTATTCAACTGATATACATATATTCATCTAGAAATTTTGGAAATATTTTTGTAATATAAAAAAAATTATGTTGCTATATATAACAACAATAACATACATTATTTATATGTAATATATTATAATACATATAAAGTGTATTTTAAAATGAAGCATTTTATAAATGCTTAAATGAACTTGAATTTCATTTATTTTTTTAAAATATTGACAGCTAGTTAAGTACATTAATCAACGTGAGCGAAGATGTGGTCAAAAGTAAATATTTTTTAAAATATTTAATGAAAGTTTCTAAGAAATCTTAAACTTTTGCCTGTGTTTGCCCTTTTAATTTTTTTACACAGTAAGATATCAATTAAAAAGCTTTTTGCAGTGTAATGAAGCCTGTTCAGTCTCGTTATGGCTATCGATGCTAGGTGGATGAAAAGAACGCAATTATAAAAAATATTCTAGAATTTTCTTTTTACTTTAGTTGAAAAATGTATATTTAAACGCATTTTTCTGACTTCTTTTCATGGAAAAATTTTTACATTACCAAATTATTGAATGAAATATAGAATTTAAATATTTGTAGAGTCCATTTTTATTTTTAATCTATGCTTTATTAAATCTAAAGTAAATAGTAGTTTCGAGATGTAATAATAATGAGTATTTTCCGTTGTAGGTATATCAGAAAACTAAGTTTGAACATAGGACAATGAAACGTTATTATAAAATATCGTTTATCGCTTTAATCCTTTTAAAAGCTAGATATAACGTATCTAAAACTAAAAATAAAAATAATACAAACCAAGTGTATGTAGTGTTATAGTATAGAGAGACTATAATAAACTTCCAAATCTCTTTACCAACAATAATAGTTGTCTAAATGACCACTCATACGTGAATCATTAGCGATAGAGGCAATATCGATTATAATAACAATAAATTAAGGTTATTTACGCCTCGAGCACACGGTCGCCGGCTAATTTGTGAATAGCGTGTGAGCGAACAATTAGGCTTAAACGGCCCTATAATCTTTTATTTAATAGTTTTTGGTAAGAGATGAGGATGTAAAGAAATTATGATATTATTTAATGTAATGAAAGCTATGTAAGGTATTTTGCTCCACAAATCATGCTAATATTTTAACTTTTTCATATTTGATATTTAATTTCCTCGAGTGGGAATCGACTCCCACACATCCTACTAGCAGTCGCGTTTACAGTGACTGTTCACGCTTTTGCACCTGTGCGACGACTGGTCTATCAAAGAATTGCAATCAATATATTCAATAGAACAAGAAGGACTGAAAGAAAGAAATAAACGCATCTAAAAAGAAGAATACGTATACCAAATTATTGTAGAAATAAACGTTATTTGGAGTTAATTTTGAATTTACTCGTACATCCGCTGCATTAAGGCAGACACATCCTAACTCCGACGGTACCTTTGTGCGAGTGCTATGAACATCCACCAAGCAAAATGTCACATTCACAAAGCTACTTTTGCTTCTGTATTTCATATAGAGATTTCAATTTTACGAATATTTAATTTAAAATATATAATTCTATGAAATATATAATTCTTTAAAATAATTTTAGATTATAAATTATTCTTTAGTACACTTACAAATCGACATTGATAGGTAGATTATTAACCGGATAATTGTAAATATTCTATTATTTAGTAGAAATTTCCAAAAAGAACGTTTAGGCAATCCGAACTTTTTGTCCAATTTTTGACAGATTACGTATTTAGAAGCGGAATTTAACGCTGCATTTGTTTTGTTACCAGAAGAAGGGAATGAAAATAATTAATTCGCCCATGTGGGAGCCCGAGCCACAGTCGCCGCATCCACAGTCAATAAATATGCTGTCTTCATTAAATATTAAGAGATACAGTATGTAATATTATTAAACGTTTCTATCATTTTCCAAGTTATTTCATATAAAATGACAAAGAAATTGCAATTTTTTGTGGGTACCTATCCCATTTTACACTTTGTGGACGGTTATTACGCGCGAGCCGCACATCATGTGTCATGTTTAGATTAAGCTATCAAGGGAACGCCAGGTTTACCCAATTTTATTTAAAAACAAGTTTTAATTATGTTTTTGTTTGTATTACTATTACATTTTTAACAATTTTACCTGAAAAATATAGAGGATTTTTATTCTGAGCTGAATAATTTAACCAGGCATATATTGACTATATAAAATACGATGGATTAAAACCACGGTACTTTAAAATCGTTAAAGTTAAATTTGAATCTAGCATAAATTTCGTTACAACTAATATAAATTAAACACAAATCACTTATAAATATACTGTCTATATCTGTATTGTATATCCAATATATATTTCAATCAATTTATCTGTTGCCCGACGCTGATTGAGTTCGTGAAGAAGCAATATGGAGCATCCCAATCCCCTTAAGCAAGCGAAGTCACTTCAATTGGAGTTCCCGTAAAGAGATTAGTGTTTGAGTAATTCAAGCCTTAACTATTAGACGTTCAGTCGACTAGTAAATTAACTGGCCTTTAAATTTACCTCCTAGATTTAGCCAATAGCAATAATTAATTATTATTTAAATCTCGGGTTCTACGTTTGTCCCAAGTGTTTCTCGTTTTAACTCATTGGAATGATTTTAAATATTTGTTCTTTGTTGACTTTTGGTTTCTTTAAATCTTTCTTTAGAATTAAAATTTATTTATTAATTTATTAATATAAATTAATAATAATATTTGTAAATTATTATGAAGAATACAAAAATTTACGTAAAAAGTATTATTGCTTATTTGAAGTTTAAACATTAACATTGCCACTTAAGTTTTAATTGCGTATAATACTGACTTTATAACATAATCTTTTAAAAAACCCCGCAAACTGGAGAACAGCCCTCAATGTTTGTAAAAGTTTTAATTAAAACAGATTACGTGAACCAAAAATAATTTCAAAGGTTCCGCAGATAATGGGCCTCTTTGGTGAATTTCTTTTCTTATTTAGTATAAATAATTCACAAATGTTCTGTAATCGCAGCCTGCCTTTGTCTCCCGGGGGGAGATAATTAGCCGGGATATCAATTCGAGCTTGACTTGTGACGGATGCCAACTTCGCTTTAGAATCAACATGGCGACGAATTTATCTTTTGTCAGCGTTTCCTTTCAATTCTGTTAACGAGACTCGTGGCAAACTAATTAATTTTGCAACATATTGTAAGGTTTTAAGGCCATGTTAAGGAGATACGTGTCATGTACACAGCTTTTTAATAGGCGTCTTGTGTGACAAATAATATTAATTAAATTTATATCTATTCTATTTTCAATTTGTTGCGGTGTTGTCATCACTCGGTTTTAGTTTCCGTTCTTGGCGAACTACACGCTAAACTTTGTATGACCACGGCGGAAATTCATATATTAATAGTAAATATAGATAATTAAGTAATACAATTCTACTACAGTCTTCAAATATGCAGTAATTACACAAGTAATTTTCATAAAAGGTAAAAATCACATTATGAAAACGATCGACGGATCAATGCTATCTACACATTTCATAGCCACGTATGTTCAGCGATTTTCAGTGGTTCAGTAGATATTTGGAAACTTGTAATTTTTTGAAATAAACAGGAGAAAGAAAAAAGGAGTGTCTTAACACTACGTTCCCTGTTTACCTTACTATATTCGGTAAGCGTAAGACTAAAAAGAAATAACATTTGATCTACCAAACAATACAAACTACTCGCTAACCCACCATTTTTCTCTTTTATATAGGACAAAGATGTAACATCTCCGTAAGTCACGTATTTTTTGCAAACTCGATTAGCAATACATAACTTAGTTTAGATTCTCATTTGTGCATTTGGAGCGACGCCAAGAATGGCTGCGAATACGATTTTCCTCCTTAGCCGACATCGTCTCATGTAATTTTCATTTTTCACTTCGATATTGCGGACTTTTCCGGCATAGAGTGGTCGATTTATCCGCTTATGCCTCAGCTATTTGATTTGATGTTTTGAATTTTAAATTAACTTACTGTTAGGCAGAATAATTTTGAGTCTTTTTGATTTTTTTTGTTTATTAAGCAGGTAGACCTGACTCTAACCTAACCACATCTAAACAAATTTAGTAGCTATAGATACTAAAATAAATAAGCATATGATAAATTACTGGCGATTCCTACTTTTCCGCAAATTTAGATGTATATACAATACAACATCTTTACTGATTTTAGAAAAAGAAATAATTTTGAGAATTTCTCAGACAAATTTATATAGATTAATAAAAGTGATAAGTAATTCAGGTGACCCATACGGTCGTTCGCCTTATCTTTTCCTTTTCGATAAAAAAATAACATTAAAAGTACTAATACAGTAATTCTTTTATTATATTTTTGCAAGAAGAAACTATTTCAACATGAAATAAAAATATATCTTATTAATAAGTAAATAGATAAACATTAGGGCTAAAACACAAAAAAACACAAGTCATCATTAAGAAATAAAAATTTTTATTATTATCAGTTCAAATATCGTATTTACATTCTTTCAAAATGATTAGAAGCACATTGTTTACATAATTAAAATAAATGAAATAAAATCATTTCATCGAATTGCAACATTATATAAATCAAGTTAATAAAATAGTAAATACTTGTATTACACAATCGTAACTAAAATAAATCTCATATAATTCCCATTGGTGTGCGGATATCATTTATATCTGTCAAAATCTTTCAAAATTTAATTTATTTCCAGTTTCACGTTATATACTACATATAGTGTAGTCAGAGGGAACCCCTAATGTCTAGCGATCGCACTCCGCCTTCCGCCTAAATTTGAGGCACTGCGTATTAAAACCCGCCAAAAGGCAGAAAATAAATATCTACCAGGGCGGGGAAATAAAAATAATTAATTCCTGCAACTAGAATCGAACCCACAACCGTCCCGTTTACGGTCAGACGTGGCCTCTTTCTGTACTATATATAAAATATATTGCACTTTCATTTTAAAAAAAAAATATGCCATAGTAAGTTTAATAAAAATAATAAAAAATAATAGATGAACAAAATATTGAAATTCAAAACTAAATATAATCATAGAGATCTTAAAGGATATTGACAGATATAAATTTGTTAATATAAAACGATGTAATGGAAACAGTTTCGTTGCACCGATACATAAGAGTCAAAACAAACTTAAATCCAACATGCAACTATTAAAAAATATATAATTAAAACGTAAAATGTATTGAAAATAACATTCTTCCCTATCTTTTTCCATTTCATTGTCTAATATCATCGCACCGTAAATAAACAATGGCAACACGTAGGACTGGAAATCAGAGTTGGGCAAATTTTAATTGCATTCAACAATTAAATATTAATAATTGATCATTTATTTAAGCAGAAATCACGAGTAATTAATTTTTAAATTTATCATTAATTATTTGTTATCAAATTATTAAAACGTAATTGTTAATTGCAATTAATATTTACCTAACCCTGTTGGAGACAATTAAAATAATAAAAAAAAAACTAATACAACTATATACACAACGTCTACCTCAATTGTAACATCAGTTCATCATTTTACAAATGCATAATTCATATTACGCGACTATATCGCCATTCGTTATTTTATACTTGTTACTTGTAAAATAAAAATAAAATAAAAAAAGGGAAGAAAATAAGATAAAATGTAAAATGGGTTAAAATTATTGAAAAAATTAAAAAATTAAAATGAAATTAATTCATTAAACAACAAGTATAAAACAAAGAGAACCATTCAGTTAAATGCTCAATATCAAACAACATATTATACTTATGTTACATAGCATCGCAAGATGCCCGGTGCCTCACTCAACGGGTGACCTCCACTTATTACATAGAAAAACTTAACAAACCATATACACTGAAATGTATTGCGTTTCTATACAATTTTACTCACTAATTTGGTGTTTGGGGCCGAATTAGGGTTAACTAAGCCGAGAGAATGGGAAACGACTAACGCCGCCAAGTTGGGTATTCATTCATTCACGGTGGCACAGTCTCTGTGGTCATTAGACTTGGCGCTACGTTACACCTGCACAATAACCGAAGTAAAACAATGCAAAAACACAAATTAAAGTCATTGAATGGGTTTTAATTCGTTCACAAACAAATGTTTCCGACGTAAACTCCGAAACAAACTCCACCAATGAATACGGTTTTCAAATTAATTTTGAAATTTCTATACTGATTCTAAATATAATTCTAAACTTTACGTTCAATCGTTTGTCGTTCCCCACTCAATGTTACTCTTCTAATATCCGTAATCAAAAACGTCCCTAAATTCACTGAATAAATTTCATTTCATCTATAGCATTACCTAGAATTATCTATAGTAATACGTAGTTGTAAGTCAAGGGACATCTATGAATACGGACGTAAAGCTCTGTATTCACTACACTACACTAATTACACGCACTACCCGCGCACATTGACAACTTGATATTAGTATTTGATATTATTTTCTAAAGTGGCAGTGAAAATACGACTTACAAGAATCAATTGGTATGGAACTTTATCGTATTACTATTAAAGTTGTGGTTTAAAGTATGAAAATGTTGAATAATATTCTATTTCATTAGCTTGAAATAAATAGTCCAATTAAACAGTATAGTAAAAATCCTATATAGATTTGATAGGCAGCACTAATATTCATAATCTCTCTCTATCTTATAATAATAAACAGAAAGAGACGACATCACCTTACCAGGAACTTATCGGGCAAAGCTTACAAGACAATAGTTTAACTTGTCAAAACCTTTCGAATAAGCGTTTTATTATTTTCATTTACGTAACCGAATGCAATGGGAAAATCTTCTAGACTTGCATTGTCTCTGCAAGATGTTCCCGAGATTGGAAACTATAATAAATCCTTGAAGGACGACGTTCCTAACATTCAGGAAAATATGAAACTGTTAGATGTGATATAACTTTTGGAATATCTTTTCCAAAGTACGCAGCGAAGTGCAGTTTCTTGGCACGATATTTTATTAAATTTTCTTATTGGTAATTTAGTCTATTCTAAGTTCTCTTACTGTAATTTATTCTTGTTATTACTACTACTACTGCCGCTATTTTATTGCTTTAATGAAACTTGTTTCATTTATTTAGTATCTGCTATCTAATATTGAGTATATTTTAAGAAATCGATAGTCGTATTTAGTGTAAAATATGACAAAAACGAAAAAAGTAACAATAACAATATTCAAGTTGCCAATGTGCCAGTGTCTACGCACCCCCTAACCTTACACGTGAGGGACCACTAAAATTTCACTAAACTGGTAAATTCACTAATCAGCTAGACAACTAGCCCCACCTACGATTGTCGTATCGATTAAATAGTATAATTTTAATAATCGAACCTATCACGTTATTTTACAAAAGGACGGTCCCACACTTATCAAACTTGAGATCTGTCATGATATTATAAATTTTATTTAGTTGACGTCTCTACGTATTGGGTATTTGATAGTTTAACACATTTGACTGGTTTTATTAGGTGTCGACTGTAGACATTTGAAAAAAAAAACACCACCAAATACCCTTTATTTTATATTCAAAGTATTCCATCGTTCGCTTCACCGAAACCTTAGCGAAGAGCGATACGGTTCAAACAAAAGTTAAGAGACATTGAACAATCTAATCAGCTAAGCCATTATAACTAGCAAACGAAATCGATGTTCTCTAATCGAGAAAATTTATTATAATCGTTATCGATATTCCCATACATTAGATACATATCCGATAACGACGTACGATTATAGATGCGAGTTATAATTGCGGTTATCGATATCGATTTAATCTCTATCCCGACAGATTGTAATATAAAGTTCGAATAGCACCGCAGGAATGTGCAATAAGACGCCAAATAAAAAAATAAAGCTCGAATACAAAATTATAGCATTTATTTAAAATCTTTGTTCGCATCAACTCATATTTCCGTACCAGGCGTCAATGAAATGATAAGTCGACATACACATTTAATTTTTAATCGTAATTAGCATAGATCTATTCTACTGGATTAACTAAATTTGTGATTTTTTAAATTCTCTTTTATCAACCTATTCACGCCTGATACGAATTTGATACTGAGTGTTAAGATATATCCCTTACAATATAAATAAACCTCTTCAAAATTTTTACCAAAATTATGAGCATTTAGCGTAAAAATCTTTTTTCTTTTTAAAATAACGTCGTACTCTCAGTAATAGATAAATGGCACACTGCTCTGTTACATATATGTATATATAGTATATATATATTTATACAAGACCGGTACACACCTATCAGTATACCTTGTCACCATACAATAATTGAATTACATGGATGGATATATTAGAAGCTTAATAAGCGATAATTTAACAATAAAGTCGAAGCGATCGACGGATTTAAGGAGGTAAGGAGTTCTAATTTGCATGAAATAACCGATTTTTATGTGATAGTTTTTAATAGCTTATATCTTCTTTTTTTCCTACACGCACCGCTTAATTAACTAACTGCGTGCTAAGCGGCAGAACTTTACTTTGCCTTCGCACCAAACAAAGGACATGAAAATATTTAATTTTCTCAGGTGGAAATAGAACTTATAGCCCTCGTATTTACAAAAGACGATGTTCCATTGTACTACGATGGCTTCTTTTATTTTGTATCTTAAAAACTTTCCTTTTTGTTTGAAAAATAAACCAATTGATTTTAAATAAAAATTATAAAAAGTATATATTGATACTAAAAAGTATATTATTTTCTACGTATAAACAATAAAAAAAGTCGATAAATCCTGCAAATTAGTAAACCCTTTAACATTTATCAATTTACCTTTATTATTAGGAGGGGAGAGAAGTTTGGACTATCACGAAATTTTGGTCCGTCGAAAAGAAAGAACCTTATTTCGACCGTACATTATAAACTATAGGAATTTAAAGGTACTAACTAATAATGTCCCGCAGGTTAGGAACGAGAAATGTAACGTGGGTCTAGTCTTCTTGGTGTAAACTTACGCCTTCTACTGTGAAGATTGACACTTCTGTAACAAATACGTTCATTTTATTAAACATTATACGTCCATGTGCAATTGCTTAATATTTTTTATGATTTATTAATACAATAATTAATATTATGAGCTTAAATAATTAGTTTTCCACCAAAACGAGTTGAAATCAAGGAATGCAACAATACAATGTTTACTATAGTACAATACAATACAGTTATTTAAACATTTCTTCTTCACTCTGGTAAAACAAAATATTTAATTAAGTTCTGCCAACCACGATTTAAGATCAGAAAATTATGGCTAGTCTTAGTAAAATTCTCTGCCTACCTTGGCACAATTATAAACAAACAAAAGTTAATCATGTAGCAAATGCACGTAGAGCAGTATCCCACGACAGCGGGACGAGCTGGCCGCGGGATGCACAAATCCCTAAAACAAATAATCACAAAACAACTAACCATCCGGCAAGTGCATCAACCTGACGGGCAGACTCGCGAAGTACTCGTGCATCAGCGCGCGCGGCGCGGGCGTGCGGCGCGCCGGGTCGGGCTGCAGCAGCGCGGCGGCCAGGCGCTGCGCATCGCGGCCGGCGTCGCGCAGGCGCGGGAAGGCGGCGGCCAGCGGGCGCGCCGGGCACGCTCCCCAGCGTGCCACGTGCGCGCGCAGCCCGCTCAGCCGCGACACGCCCGACCAGCTCTCCTCTGTTGGGGTGCCCACCACCTGGTGGACGTGAAGGGTTTGCTGATCAGCATAGATGTGATCTACGGTGGTGCACGCTTGCCTAGTCAATACCTATTGAAGCTGTTTTTAATAACCCCACATTGTAAGTCATAGGAAATACAGAAGTCGGCAATGAGCTCCAATCTCACGCAGTGCGGATAAAGAAAGTCTTCACAAAATAAAGTTATAGCTGTTACATGTACCCATTTTATATATAAAGTACTAAAATGAACTCAAGTTTAGTAAATACAGACATCAATAACTACCCTATACGATTATACCTTATTAACTATTTTATTACTTTATTTTACAGAATAAACTACATTCAATTACAATTAGTACAAACTGTAGTCACCAAAACTCAAAATATTTCATTAATAAGAATTAATATTTTGTTAATTGCTAAAAAAAATTATCTTAGTAGCAGTACATACTAACTCTACCAAAAACACTTTATTTATATAGAAAAAAAAAGTAAGAACACCGAAGTACTACGAAACCAGCACGCGTAGCTATTAAATAATAAAATTCATCGTGAGCTATAAAAGTTCCACATAAAACTACAAAGTTGAGCAATGAAATCCTTCATAAATACATTACGAATGTTTTTACTAGCGCCACTTTGGAGGCGGAAAGGTCAAGAGTGAAACAGTTGTAGTTATGTTTGACAGATTACATTACGATACTGTGTTTCAACTTCTAGTAATACAAGAATTTTATGAATGTTGTTAAACTAACAAGCGATAGGTAAAGTTCTTTAATAAAGTTTATGCTGTTATCTATATGACTACAAAGCTAGCTATTCTTAGTAAATATTACACAAAGGATGACCCACATATTTTTGTAATTACTACATATTACTTTACAAGAAAATTACTGTTATCATAAATTTCATTTATTATTATAATTACAACACATTAAATATTCAACAATAGAACATGAAAGTTCTCGTTAGCAAAATAAGTGCTTTTATAACAACAGGATTTAATTATAACTAGAGAACTGACAGGTACGATACGCGTTGCTATAGCAACGTGTACTTTATACAAAAGCATTATATTGTCAAATATGTGCAAAAGTAACAAAGACAACACACAAGTTGTAAAAGAGATACGAAATTTCAAGTATCAATATATGTATATCAATATAATTACCTTAAATATTTTATCAAGCTGGTCATTAGTGTCTCTAACGCCGGGAAAGGTGGGCACCCCGCACAGCATCTCCACAAATATGCACCCAACACCCCACATGTCTAACGACGTTGAATACTCTGTGCTACCTAATAGGACATCTAGAAAATAAAGAAAAAACATATTACTATAAAAAATATTTATTTACATGTATATTTTTTAACTTCACGTCACTTCACTTAGTGTTACGTCACAGTTTAATACGCACTGTGGAATTTTCGAAATGTGTGTCTATTAAGTAGTGGAACTCAACGTCACGCTTAGAAGAAATGAAAAGAATTTATTCTTCCAAATGGGACTCAAGTTACGCCTTGATGGCCTTATTTATATTATAAAATTACTTTAATCACAAAGCTCCAAAAGAAAACGTTTACAAATCAGAAAGTTTTGATTTACAGTTTAACAATTTAATTTATTCTTACATTGAAATGCTAACGTAAATTGAAATCGGATGTAGTATCGACACAATGCACATGGCATCATTCAATTTAAAAGAATTACTCGCAGAGGACACGTCAGTATTGAAAATAGTAGTCAAGTGAGATTAAACAAAATATCGTTAAATCCATTCATAAAATTTTAACCTACGTTGTTTTTAAAATTATATAATCAAATGTTTATTTTATTATGTTAATCAAAACCTATATAATTCAATAAAATTCACAGTTTATTTGAAATACAATCGGTTTTTTTCAGCTACACGTGGCGTATAGCAGGATAAGCAGTAAGAATCTAGTGTCAAAACACTCCGTAAATTTCACGTGACTTCTATAAATTGGGATATGCGAATAAAAAATATATAGTGAAAGCCAATTACTTTCATAATTTTATTAAAAAAGTTCGTAAACATAAATTAAAAAGCGAAAGGCAAAATTTAAAAGCTAATAAAAACAATAAAAACAGTAAATATTAAGGAAATTTCCTTGTAACGCCTTCACGTTTTATGAGGGCCGAGATCGTAAAGCATGTTACAATAACAGAATTATATTTTTAACATGGAAAAATAATTACATAAATGATGTACGACAAAACCTCATTAGGAAGTCCGGTGTTGAGAGTTATTGTGAAATAAAATGTGACATATAATAATAAAAGCTGGGACGATAAATAAAGTAATCTTTGTTATTTTTACGTTGATAAAGGCTTCTTTTAAATAGAAAACAATCCTTTCGCTCCGTTTACATAAATAATAAAAATGTTAAGGTATATTTATTTAAGCTGTAAACTATATAACGGCTTGGACATTCGTAATTGGTTTAGTATTAATATTCTCTTTGAAGTTAGTTGTAAAGTTGTTAACATTTATAGGTTTAACCCAGTTCGAGTTCAAACTTCGCTATTAACTTAGGAATTCTATAAAGCTTGTTTTAGAACTTTTCATCTACAAGTTTTGATTTTCATCTTTGCAATCACAAAATTCTGGGACAGTAAAAAATTGCGTTGATGCGATGCGAGTGATGGAACTCAACACCGCTCTTTGCCTCGACACGAGGCATATAATTTAAATAATAATTACAATATTTTTTTCCAAACTACAATAAACGATTATATTTATACAAATTGAAAGTACTGATCCCTACCTATCCAAAACTTGAGATAAATTGGGTGAAAGACTTGAATAGCTATCGAGATCTGTAGTATCACTTGTAAAATCGATATTTTGATTGTCAACCGACTCTCAGATAATAAACCTGCATTATTGAAAGGTAACTTAATATACGAGTATAAAATTTTATTGATTGCTGAATAATTTAAACCCATTTTGTTTATCTCAAAACATTTTTATATCTTTGTTTAAATATATTCTAAATAATTCAATTATTTGCAATAAAATATATACATTTTCTAAAACCTTCATGCTGATTTCCGCAGATTAAATCTAGTGTCAAAACACTCTGTTCCCAAGTTTCCGTTTAATTTTCAGGCTTTTCTATGTTGATTGGAGTTTTTTTTAAACATATAAATATATATTATTTAAAACAATATAAATGATACAAAACTAACCTGGCGGCCTGTACCACAGCGTGACAACTTCGTGCGAGTACGTGTGGCTGGGGACCGACTTCGCGCGAGCCAGTCCGAAATCCGCTAATTTCAATTCACCGTGTGAACTTATTAATAAATTTTGTGGCTTCACATCCCTATTTGAAAAGTAAAAATATATGTTATTTATTTATTTCAACAAACGGCTGGATGCGAAGAGCTGAAGATCGAGCTCAGGGGCGTGCCATTGGAGATGCCTAATGCCCAGCAGCGGACGAGGACAGGCTGATGATGACGATGATGATTTATTTCAGCTTCCATTCTCTACTTTTCGTCACTTTATTTCATACGAAATATTGGGAGTGCAGAACTCAACGCCGTGCATCTCATCGGAGATGAAAGTAATTCATTCCTTCGAGTGGGTATCGAATCCACAACCATTGCGTATACTGTCAGACCCACTATCTCAAAACATATATGATAAATTTAATTAAATTTATTCCATATGATTTAGCCTTCACTTTAGTCTGACCTTCCGCTGCCAGTTGACATACTAACCCTCGTAGAAGCGATGCCAGTTATATATAATTATAAAAGTTACTTGAAATTACATAACCTTGTACAATTCACTATAAGTGTAATAGAATTAAATTTATACATTCCACGAAGTAGAAAAAGTAAAGGTTTCTTTAATCTACAATACAAAGAAATAATTAGAAAGTATATAAGGTCAACGTATACACCTAATTTACAGCTATTATATAATTGAATAATATTTAGCTTCACGCTCTATCCCGCAAATATAAAAGGCAAAGGGAACCTAGTGTTAAGTACCGCATTCTTACCTATGTAAAACTCTTCTCCGGTGACAGTAAGCGAGTCCCCGTAGAAGCTGGAACATGAACAGCCTGACGTTGTGTCGGTTTAGACCGCCGGGGTGCATTTCCATGTATTGTGATAAATCTGTATCCTGTATAAACACACATACAATAATTATGTTAAATATTACAAACAACAACCATAAAACAATAAATAATTCAAAACATACAAACATAAGAGAGTTACATAATGTGAAAAAACAATCCTACGGCTATACATTGGCTACGCTACGAATTCCCTTACTTGATAAAATGTAAAGAAAACAAAAATTATGAGTGAAAAATAACATTATCTTTATAGATTAAAACATCCATCTATAAAAGATAATTTTTTTCAACCTCATGCAAGGTAGGAAGAGCAAATCTAGTGTCAAGACACTATGTTTTCCACCTTCAAAACAACACGCAAGTGTCAAATAACAAACTTCAACGCCACACTTTGTCTTACCGTCAAAATTAAAATAATTCCGAATGGGCACCGAACCCACAACCATCATCTATACCAGGGATTCCTCGCGGCGCAGTTACAAGTTTGGTATTTTTTGACGGCGCCCAACCCAAGCTAGTTTCGCTATTAAAAAAAAAACAGTCGAAAGAAATAGATACCTACACCCTATAGGATCAAACATTAAAACATCGACAATGTGAAATTGAGTTTTATTTATTTAAATGAGCCATAAAAATAATAAAGTACGGCAGTTCTTAGTCAATTCAATGTGACGGTTGAGCTTAGTCTCCGCACAGTTTCTCAAAGATTTTGAGATTTCCGATTTCAGATTTAGGAACCAACTCACGGCGCCCCTTTTTACTTTCTATGGCGCACTAGGGCGCCGCGGCGCACAGGTTGGGAACCCCTGGTCTATACTATACAATTAGACGCGATCCACTGCGTAATAATGGCTTCAAAGATAACATAATAATAATAATAACAAATATCTATTCTCTACTTACAACAAACTCAAAAACAAATGTCAGCGTCTCCCTAGTATGTACAATGTCGTGCAGAGTGACGATGTTGGCGTGCTTCAGTTCTTTGAGCAGCGACGCCTCGCGTATCGCCGTGAAAGGTGCACCTTCTTCCTCTTGCAGCCTTATCTCTTTTAAGGCCACCACTTGTTGTGTTAAACTATAACAAAAACATTTTTCATATTAATTGCAAAGCTTAAGCTTTTGGCAGCGAAATGTTATATATGGAGATACAAAAATAATTAATAAAAAAACATAAATATAATAAATAAACTGTTTAAAAGTTTCTGATATTACAGCTAAATATTGTTTAAAATTATCTCAGGCAGCTTGACGTTACTATTTAAGTAATTATATTTAATTCGTCAATAAAAACCACAAAAGAAAAACCGGAGAGATTTGAACCTAGAGCAATATAAAACATTCAATCTACACACAAAGGTTATTCAATTCTTAACCACCCTTCGAAAATAACAAAATGCAAACGACTTTCTATTGTATTGTATGGAACTAAACAATGTATCAACAACACAGGATGCGACACCGTAACGTGTTACGTACGCGAGTGGCAAGTTCCTTTAACGCCATCTTGTAATGGGGAGTTAATTATTCAATCTCAAGTATTCGTAAACTAATTTGTCGAGGGTGCGAGGCATACAAATTGCCTGTATACTTTCAAATGTCTAAAGGTTTTTTCAATTTGTTTTTTTTTTAGCTTCCCGCTATATCCCCGATTTAGAAGGGTAGGCAGGAGATGTCTAGTGCTAAGACACATCGTGCCCCATTCTCCGCCGAATTCTGGAAGGATTGCGTGTTGAGTGACGGAACACAACGCCGTGTTTTGCGATACTAGAACGAAGAAACGAAAAATTAAACGTTTCATTTTCTCGAGTGGAAATCGAACCCTCAACCTGTCGCGCTTACAGTCCCATATTTGTACCCCTGCGCCACGACAGGTTTCGGTTTAAATTAGTTGAACACTTACAATGTTTTCCTGAAGAGAAGAAACCAAAATAAAATATTACATAAATAATAACCGAATATTTAAAAGCTCATTTACTCTCTTCTCATAATTTAGCAGAAGAATTTCCAATATAACGTAAGAATAGAGCGTTCAGCAAATAATAAGCTAGTACTTGTAGATTGTGCAAGAAACCCTAGCCCACGTAGAAAATCTGTAGTTCCTTGTTTAACCAGTATTAGCTCTATTCGAACCCGTCTCACCAACTCGCTAGCGTTAGCGAAAACTTATGCATTAATTGGAGTTGCCCAAACATTTCTAATCATGTTCTAGGAGCCCAGTGAGCGTGTTAGTGCCGCAATTAAAAGGTCACTATCGATTGTATAATATAGCATAATAACAATTGGATAACAATAACGACTTAAGACATTAATTTCTTTAATAAAAAAAGGTCACTGAAATTGTTCTATGTAATAATATTGTTTAAAAAGCTAATTACTTAGAATGACTCTACCATAGAGTTACGAATAATATAAAAAGTAATAAAAAAAAGAGCATATATAACAAAAAAACTTAAAAAAGCCTAACAAAACAACATTACATTCATTATCGTGAAACATCAACAAATATTGGAATTCTCTCATATTACAGTGTACGTAAGTCAGAAGCACTACAATTGCATACCGCGCATTAGGCGGAGTTATGCAAACCGGTGTCAGCTATTCCTGAAAATATTCCACAAAGCGACACCAGTCATTCGAACATTTTAGAATTTAGTAGCGGTAGAGATCTGAATGAAATTTTGACGAAATTATTTAGGTTAACAGCTTTAAGAAAATGTCAGAACTATTAAAAAAAATACATAATGCTTTATTCACTTCTAAGTAAAGTCAATCGCAAAAATAGTATGGATTATTTTATCAGATTCACGCTGTATCCCACA
>FASU01005120.1:229-12883 GCA_001486225.1 Heliconius pardalinus sergestus | reverse complement strand
AGATTTATTATAAGTATAGATATTCATCAACCATTTCATTAAAAGTACCCTGTAAGTATAATAGTATAGTTTATTACTAGCCTGACTGTGATCAACTAAACCAATATTCATATAAGTATTTATATAATCATATTATGATTTCAAATAGTTGTATAATTCAGTTTATAGTTCATTAAGTAACTGAATAAATTTAAGGCTTCAATGTCCACACGGTATCATTTTATAAACTCCACGCAACGCCACAAACAGGTATGACTGTAAAAGCGACGCTTGTGGATTCGATTTCCACTTTGGGAAATAAATTATTTAAAATGTCCAGTCTTTCGCTCAAATACGTTGCAATACGTTGAGTTCTGCCACTCAACAGACAGTGTCTCGAAATTACGACCGGAAAGTGGAGAATGACGTATCTTAACACTAGTTTCTCTCTGGCTATCCTACTATATATATGTCAGATTAAGCATGAAGTTAAAAAATATATTTACATATGTTTACTACTAAAAAAACTCCTTTAACTCAATCTCCCACACCTAAATTCCAGATGCAGCGCCTGCGACAGCCTGTTCCCCTCACTCATGGCTCTGGAACACCACAAGGAAGAGTTCCAGCACTGGAGCGACTCCAGCTGCTGCTCGCACAGCGACAGCGACGACAGCGACGACTGCGATCGACATCGACTGCTATAATGCCACCATCTCATTGTTGCCGGGGACAGACCCAACGAGCTGGGCACGTTCGTTTAGCTTAACGTTAGATATAGGGAATGCAAATTCAGACGATATGTTAGTTGGATATGGGCTGGTTTGGCGTTGTGTAATTTTCTTGTTAATTAATGTTAAATTAATTTGTACACAAAAATTATCTTAATATTTCTTAAACTCCAATTAATATGGCAACACTAAAGAATGATAAATCGTTTTTCTTTTCAAATCTAACAATTGCATTTATTACATACTAAGAATTAATAAATTATCTTTAAATGTCTTATTAACATATATTTTATCATATTTTTACGAAAATTACATAACAGCCAACGCAACAAAAATTTCTGTAAATATTAGGTATACTATACCCCACAGTGGTGGTTTTCTACTTTTATGTAATACAAGCTGTATATCCAACATAAGATATCGACATATTGGTTTGACGATATTGTTAGTTTCAAATCAAATAAAATGCATTTATATAGTATATACGTACATCGACATTAATACTGGACGTGCCTAATATTTACTACTACTACTACATTAAGTATCAGTGACACAGACTCAAAAGAAAATAATATAACAACATTAAAGTAAAACCGTTACCTACTAAATTATTAAATTTTACAAAGAATTAATTTTTAAAAACCTGACTGTAAGTATATATTTGTTTAAGACCAAACATGTTTATAAGAGAGATCACTGATTTCATAATGACATGATAGTAACACAACCATAGTGATCTCTGACTACATTTAAAAATATATATATATTGTTATCTAGCACTTTCAATGTATTTTATATGAATGGCATTGAGAACTCGATAAAAAACCCCGTTAGTAACGGTTTCCCTTGAAGTGTACAGAAGTGGTTACACTGAGACTAGTTGTCTGAACATATAAAGGAAAGAAAAGGATGATGGTTATTCCACTTTCATACAAAAATTACTGAACGGACTTAGGTGAAACTTTATAGTTACAACATATCAGAATAACACTTAGCCTACAATTTATGCAATTTTGCATACTATACTTTGTCTATAATATATCAATAACTTTAAGTGAGAGAGAAGCCCCACTAATCATATGTATATAATAATTATGTACATATTACTAGTGACCCAGATGGGGCAATATGTATATAATAATTATATAAAAAACGATATCATTTGTTATAAATGTGGATTACCTTGCCCCATTCAACAGCTCCTTTTTGTACAGATTCAAGTTATTTAAAATACTCGTTATATGCAGTATAGACGTTTTTTTTACTAATAAGCAAAAACAGTTGAGATCTAAATAAATTACGGTAGCAGATTCATTTCTAAAATACTTCACATGTAACAACCACAGAGCAAATATAGAGAATAATATTTTAATCGGTTACTTTTGAATGAGCCTTATTAACATATATATATTTTTAATGTGAAAAACTTTTATTGAATGTAAAATGTTTGTTGTTGTTGTTTGTTTCAGATATTAGATTCATAATATTATATGAGCAGGTTTTACCTACTCGAATTCGAAGTGCTAGGTCACTGATCGCAGGTACAGTGGGCTACATCAGAACTATTAACCTCTACATGATGTATAGCCCTACAAAATAAATTAATTATACTTATCAGCTTTATTTAACAAAATTATATTTAACTATTCAAGAATTTTCAGGCAAGAACAAATGTTCAAGAACTAACTCTTTAGCTTTATAATATCAGTATAGATCACAAGATTTAATTATTGGAGTTATGAATATGCAAAACCATTTTATAAAAAAAATAGTATTTTCCTTTAAAGAAAATGTGCATAATATTTATGTAAACAGTAGTTACTACTACAAAGTTTTTTTTATTAAACTTTGCAGGACAAAGGACTGTTCAAACAGGATTCAAACCAATTAATAAAATTATATGCGTATCAAATACCATCTATTTAATTCTACGAAAAAACTACTTGGATTAAAAACTACTTATAATAAAAAAATACAATTTTAACATTGAAGTTATTGCTATATATTTTTATTATAAACTATGATTATTAAATTACATCACTAAGATATACAAGTTACGTACTAGTGGCAACCCTATATGTATAGTGTTTATAATCTACCACTATAGTTAAATAACTTATTCATTTTTTTGGCTGTATGTCGTCATACCTTTTTTTTCTTTAAATACAATCTCCTTTCGTTAAGTCAAGTTATAGTTACTTTTTGTAATGACATATTAAGGAATTCGTTGTAGAACAAAAAAATATGTTAACACCAAAATGAAGGTAGCAGCTTCAATACCTTTTTAAACAATCAATCCAAGGTGTCAGAAAAAAACAGTTTTTTCTTACAAAAAAAGGGTAAAAAAGACGAATTATCAAAACAAACAATATAAAAAAAAGCAAATGCGAAACATTAACTACCTCTTTATTAAAGAAAACGTATCTACACTCAATGTAGGCGTGAAAAAGCACTAAATTAAAACAATCATGAACTAAGTCATCGCGGTGTTGCTTTTATATAAACATTAAGCATTAGATTACACATACAATCATACACTTGTCCAGTATATTTGTCGATGAATTCGTGCAAATTTTTTTACACATCTATGCCATTAGTAAAAAGGATATAGGATCAAAATTATAAGTTATAAGAGCTGTAGAAAACAAAAAAGCAATGGATAAAATTGATATCACCTTTATATATAAAAAACACATTTTTGACAACATTGGTTATACATCCTTTTTACTGCGGCACAGGTTTTTAATATATTTTATTTTTTATAAACGTGCCCTTTTTATATTTTTTTAGCTTAAATGTACTATTTATTGTATGTTACAATGTAACGGTTCAGAGTATAATGTATGGCATTTAAAAAAACTATTTTAAAAACAGCAATTTTAGCATATCATTAAGATTCTTGAAGCAAAAGGATATTTATTATCATTTTTTTATATGCCATAACTTAAATTACGTTCTAGTATTCAAAATTAAACCATAGTGTTCTTATCAATTTTATTATAGACAAGGATAAGGCAAAAAAAGGAGTAACATATCATACTTATTTCAAGTATACGAAAAATATTCTGAATTTGCATTCATCTCGCACTTCCCATGGAAAACATAAAAACCCCCATCAGTTCCAAATTTTATTAGATACAATAGTAAAGTCTAAACAAATCAGAGTATGATTTACATATATAATGTAAGTGAAATAAATAAAGGCAAATGTCTACTTAAAGGAAAACAACACATCGTTTGTTTACATCACAAAAAGAATCTGAATGTTCAAAGAAAAAAAAATACCGTTTTCCATCACTGTCATCTTTTATTCAGTTCGAAACGAAAAAATCGGCGTCCGCGTTACGTTCCTATAAACTACGAAACGTCTACAAAACAGTCCAAATGTCGAACGTGAGAGAGCCCGCCCGGCAACGATGCTCGATGCGCGACTCCCGCACCGCAGTGTCGGTTCGAATTTGTATAGGCTAAGTGAAAATCTTAGAGTACGTACATAATTTGTAATCGTTATTTGTTTGAATCATTCCGAGAGTCACGAGCGCTCGCTCGCGGGTAGTCGCATCCGTTACGTCTGACTAGTCGCTGTATCTCACGAGCCCGCCGCCGCGCGCCGGGGCCAAGAAAATATACGATTCAAAGTATGTACACAGAAGTATGTTTATTTCGTGGGAGAGCTCCGCGGCCGGCCCGACCGGTGGAGGAGCGTACACGTGTAATTTTCATAATATCGAATAATCGGGAATACAAATCACGAATCTCTTACAAAAGCATAATACGAGTAAGTCTAGTGGGGGGCCGCGCGCTACGCCGTGCCGTTCACCAGCGGCTCGCTCTTGGCGCTCGGCTTGGGCGCGTCGCGGCGCTTGGGGCCGCCCGTTGCCGCCCCCGCGCCTGCCGCCGCCCCCGCGCCCGCCACCGCCCCCACGCCGGCAGCCGCACCCACGCCCGCTGCTCCAGTCGCCGCCGCCGCTCCAGCCGCCCCGGCGCCTCCGGCTCCAGTGGCTGCCGCGCCGCTAGCGTTGGCGTTGGGGGCGCTCACGCCATTCTTCCATCCGCCACCTTTAATATACAACAACGTGTATATCATACAAAAAATAACAACAATTAATTATATTATTAACAGCGATACAGAATTAAACAATTAAAATGCATAACATACTGCTAAACAGTATATAATCTACAATCGCTTATAATTTTTTATTTTTTAAAATTTATATGATATATAATCTGAAAATCTTACGTCATAAAAAACTTAGTACAAAAAATACTAAATACAAAATAACATGCACACACTAAACTCCCATGAAATAAACATTATAATATATTAACATGCTGTATTTATAAGCAGTACTGTACTATATCACTAACAATAAGTATATAGGTAGATCATGTAAATAACAAACAGGTTAGTAGTGTAGCGGCAAATGAGATGACTGAGAAACTTTAATTACATAGATATTTGTATTTTTAATTATAAAAATATATTTCTAGTCAAACACAAAAATAGTGCATTGCACAAAATTTATGTTAGTGAGTAAAATTTTATCTTTAATGAACGTTTTAATTGATAATGTGTATGTATATATTTCCTTTGTTTTTAATATGAATATAATCTAAATGTGAGTAAAATAGAAATCGAAGTTTTATTTCAACACATTAAACCCACCCCTCACGGACATACATTTAAATACAATGATTGCCATGTTAATAAAAGTTAATACAAATTTTAAAACATGTACATGTAAAAGAAAGTTTAAACTCATCATAAGTGTAAGTGCATAAGTGTTATGTATAGGTGTCTATGTACATGTGTATATACATGCATTTCAGAAGTGTATATGTGTACGTGTGCATGTGTGTGCGCGTGCAGGGTACCTTGCCGCCGCAGTCGCCGCCGTCGTGGGCGCGGCGCGGACGCGTCCCCGGCCGCCGTGTCCTCCGACGACGCGGACTCTGCACACCACACACACGTGTCCCATACTGCCTAGCCCTCATCCCCCCACACGACGGACATGCCTCAAAATTCTTACACTAACATTTAACTTTGTTTTTAAAAAAATCTAAATATTGCTGTTGTTAGTAATGTTTTATATAATGTAATATATGCCATATTGTAATATAAATGAAGTAATGATTAAATTTGTCAATGTTCAAAGCATATCCGTCATTAGGTCACAGGAGAAACACTTCTGAATACTACTTTCTATATCTACTAGCATAGTGTTATTAACTAAATAAGCATATTCAAATACAAAACTTAAATACCTTGAATTGTAAACTCAAACATATATAAAGAATATAATATTCAGATAAAAGATGTTATTTTCCCACACTACATAAATAAAAACCACAAGTTTGTATGTACTAATTAAAATGTAAAGAATTTTGCAATTGACAGCTCATATATAGAATAGAGTAACAAGCATAAATATATATATTTTTTAGTATTATTATAACATATAATTGTAATTGGTTTTGTAAAATTCTAATACAAAACAATCTTTATTCAAATAGACTATTCAAGCTTTTTTTACTTTTGAATTATAAAACTAACAAAGCTGGCGTTAACGCAGAAGGCAATTCTGCTGCTGTTCAATGACGGAACTCAACGTCACGCTTTACCTCGACACCAGATCGAAGAAATGATTTTTCTTTTTCTTATGCTAGAGTGGGAATCGAACCCACAATCTCTCGCGTTCACAGTCACATCCTTTGGTTTTATATATAAAATTTAATTATTGCAAAACCTTCTTATAAAAGTAACATACACAGGTACTTTATTCTATATATCACAATTGAAAAAAACAAAACAATTAAGCATAGATAAAATAAATATATACCATTACCACTACACACTACATTTTAACTAGCACATTCAGTAATATTTTCAGATTTCATAGAATTTCTAAATTATCAATCAAAAATTACATATCCAAAGAAAAATGAAAAATTATATGTAAAGCAATATTTATAAAAGGACCAAATATTATAGAAAATAGATTACAAATGCTTTATCAAATTCTATTCAAAGTATTTACTGTATATATCGTGGTAGTATTGTAACAATTAAAGATTTCATGATATTTAGCCGACCTTATCATTGAATCTTCAAAATTAAACAATATAATTAGCTGCTAGACGAAATTTATTAGTGACCAAGAGTAAAAAAAACTGTGTTAAACCGAAAAAAAATTATTTTAGTATTTTAAAAATAATACCACAAAAATTACTCCTAGATTAATCATCAATTTAATGTTATAAATCTAATCTAATTTAATTCACTGGATAAAATAATTTAATTTAAATAAATCTTTTTTTTTATTTAGACACAGGATTAATTAAAAATTACGTCATTTCATAAGATGACATTGTAAGAGATTCTTATTAAATATTTTATGGGCATCATTTTAGAATATAAATTTCACGAAACTGTCCATTTTATACGATATGACGATGTCATATATATTGGAGAATAAAGCATTAATTATTGATATTAAAACTCATCCATTATATTACTACATTAGTGTAACATAATGTAATACAAATAATAATCAAAACTATGCTAGAATGATTGCAGTATTAATGTCCTTTATCAGTCAAGTGTCACTTGAAACTCATAATTTGCATAGAAAATTAATAATTAACATGCCGATAACGGTTATTTTACTTTTTATAACTAATCCTTCAACTAATATTGACTTAACAACCCACATAAAATATCATTTTAGTTTATAGAGAGATATGTACTTCTCTCTTTTTTATTGTTGGCTACATACAATTCACCTGAAAGCTAGGTGGTGTGCTATGCTAGAATCATTAAAGAAACATTTATTGTCACACAACATATGTAAATATAAATTTTGTTTTAACAAATTCTTGTTTTGCTGACCGTGCTCAAGTAGATTGAATTGACAGCTATGAAGTCACGATATAGCGCAACTTCGATTCTATTCTTATTTGAATCGCATTCTTACAAACTACGGCACTAGAACACTACAGTACTGAGAGCACTAGGGAACTGAGACACCTAAGTACTAGGACATTAAGATTCTACTAATTAAGGTGGGTGACTGACCTCTGTCGGCGCTGGACACGTCCTGGCTGTCGAGCGCAGAGCTGTTCTCGTCCGGCTGCCTTCGACGGTCATCACGTCTCCGCCCGCTCTAGTTTTGTTATAATATTTCTTTATTTACTTGATCGCAGTAGGTTAAAAATATAGAAAGTGTTTTTGTCTTCACCGCTTGAAATGACAGCGCAGTTTTAACTACTTTATATAAACCTAATATAACTAAAACGATAGAGATTTTACCAAAAAAAGAAAAAAGTATCTTTTTCAAACACAATAAATAAATAATAAAATTATCGTTGTAAAATAAAACCCCATTTGTTAAGAGTGACGCACACAGACACTAACCTATCAAAGCGACAACATCGCACACGAAGAAGAAATTCACGAAGTCGAGTCGTAGGTATTGCAGATGAAGTTGAACATTGTTTAGGTTTATTATACAAAATAGGTAACTGGGTAAAACAGAACGAGAAATATCTCTTTATTGTTCGAGTATGTTTTTGAGAATGAAACTGGCAGATCGTCAACGTTTAATAGTATTTCGAAATAGTAGTAGGCGTTTACGTTATTGGTATCTATTCGTAACTGCGTCACACTTAACACAATAATGATAAAAATCATGAAATGAAAATAATAATCCTACGTCTAAAATGTTGACGAATCTTGATTAATTCTGGTAGGTATGGTTTTGAAATATTTTATACTATGTACTGCTCCCGTAAAAGGAGCGCATAGCCTTCCACCACTCTGTATTGGAGGATTATTTTAATTCATTTTACATTAAAAGTAGATTTAAATACTTTGTTCAATTTGTTCAAAATGTGAAAAATAGCGTCCGACTGTAAAAGTGAAGGTTCGATTCCAACTAAAGGTGTTTAACAACAAGCGATTTCCCTTACCGCGTCCCGCGTGTCGCGGGTGTCGCGGGTGTCACGCGCGTCGCGCGGCGGCCGGGGGTGCGCGCGCCCGTTCTCCAGCGGCACGCGCCGCTCCTCGCCGCGACGCTCGCTCGACCTGCAACCAAGTGCACCACACTTTAATCTACATAATACCATACCACTAAACTACTACTAGACCAATATCATGTTCAGAAATAGATTGTTATTACATATTTTACACTATATGAAAAGATATATAAAAATGTGTAATTATATAATTTGCATTTTTACAGTTTATAAAGTAACAATATTATTCTTTGCTCTGGTTGACAAAGTGCGGCGTAGATTTGCGTCACTCATGTAATGTCTCAAAGTCAGGCAGAAAGCAGAACAGATAAACATAACATTAGATTCTTTTTGCCTATCCCACTGTAATTGGAATAAAGAGTTCGTAAATTTTAATTAGAATACTATTATCTCCTATTATGGTAGACAACATGAGGCATAGATTTTAATAGCACACAGTGTCTCAAATTTATGCGAAGTGGGGAAGTGTGTCTACACTCTACAATTTTCTCTACCTATAGCTGGGTGCCATATGTGGGTTTATCAATCCCGTTTGTTAATTTAAAAAATAAAATAATGATATTAACCTATTGGGCCTCTGTGGGCGTTGACGTCCACGGTACGAGCCATCGCCGCGCTCACCGCGTTCCTCTCCCAGCTCTGGTGTCGTCCTGCGAGCACCTGAAAACACAATGTCATATAAATATTAAGAACAATACTAACAAAAAAGATTATCGAATTAATTTCCGTCGTTATACCATCTTACAGCCTATTTTGTAACGTATCTGAAAAGAAGAACCGTAGCGTTTGACGCTCCATATTACTGACTACCCCGTGAAAGAGTCTTTTTGCCACTCAATCTGCCCTACTTATTCTTAAATTTAAGAAAGAAAAAAAAAGATATAATGAACAAGATAACAGTACCAGGCGGGTATCTGGCGTGAGGAGGTCGCGGGCGGCGCGCGCGGGCGGCTGGAGCGCCCCGCGGTGGCGGGTACGAGGACACCGTACCGCCCATCACCACGCGCAGCTGCTGGTCTATCTCCAGCTTGTCCGCGCGCAGCTGTTCTACTTCCTGGAAGACAAGTGTATAGTGTAAGAAGTGTATAGAAGTGCATAGGAGTGACCAACAAAAAATGAAACACAAATGTTGATTGTTTTGAATGTGAAAGAGGCAAAATTTATAATTTCATTGCCTTTAATTTTATGCCCTTTCCCGCCGGAATATAGATATTTTTAAAAAATCCTTATTTGGACATTTATTTTCATAGGTTAGGCAAAAATAAAAAAATATATTTTTTTTAGATTTTTACTGTATCTAGAAATACTATTTTCAGTACCTAGACCTATAAGTACCGTCAGGGATTTCTGGTACCATATTGTAAGGAGCTTTGATAGGACAAAAATTATGAGACCAACCAATTATAATGTTAAACAAAATATATATATAATCAACAAAACAGTTCTTTTTGCAGTGAAACACAAAAATACAGTAACAACATTTACTGTAAGGCTTAGACTGAATCCTTTTCTCACAAAAATCTGACATCTGCTGTTCTAAGCCAATGAATGACGCTATTGTCCAAATATATATACCTACTTCAGAGTAGAATTATCTGATTTGCGCCTTTTGAATTTGGCTTTTGAACTCTGCACCTTTTGGATTTAGTCACTATTTGAAGCTTTATCACAGATGTCTATATTTTCTGACCAGTATTTTTCATTGTCATCCAACTTTGAGTAACACAAAGTGAAAATCTTGCATGGTAGACTTTTCTCCTAAAAGTCTATGAATGACAAAAAAATAACGAATACAACGTTCAAAAGATACCACAATCATCTAAGCCACTAATTTGGAACTTTGCATTTTCGAGTTCATGTCTTTGTCTTTTCTTCATAACTCATAAGGAATTTCACACCTGTAAAATAGGTTAGAAGCTCCTCCTTTTTAGGTACAATAAATAAAAGGCTTTTCCGGTAACCCTGGTATACAATATTATCCAATATATCTTCAACAAGTTCTAAGGAAAATGCCAGTTAGTACAATGAGAGAAAAATCTTACTCTCTATTATTCCAGTAAATATATTAAATTGACAATTGCGGGTAAAATTGACTTGCGATTTGGTTCGATTGCCCTCGGTTGGTTACCTCTAGACACCATCGTAGACCTGTTCGGTGGTGGAAGGTACAATTTAATACTACATATTGAAGATACCTAATGTATACTATCAGGTATATCTTCATTTATGGGTGATCTCATTTATATCTCGACGTAGAGCTTTCTCAAATACTTTATAGATGTTTCTTGGTTAGGGTGGTCGAATGTCGTTTTCGATTACTTCATCGGAAATACCAGCATTAGAATCTTCGTCGCCGTATAGTCGTTTAAAGTACACCAACACATACAAAAGTGCAATAAAAAAGTCCACCAACCTTAAGATGAGCGACATGGTACTCGACCAACACTTTAGCATTGGCGATGTTCTCCCTAGTGCCAACAAACACGAAGGGCACCATGCCCTCCTCGCGCGGGGTAGAGGGCTGGGGCTCGTTGTCGCCCTCCACCTTGACGCGCACCACGCCGCTCTTGTCCACAATCTCTTGTATGACCTTGCCGTTCTTGCCTATCACCTTGCCGACTAAATCGCGAGGTACTTTGACCGATTCTTCGGCATATTCGAGGAGGGAACGAGCGGCGCGGACTGCTTCTGTACTCTGGAAAATTGAGGAACATATTAGTTAATATTCATTTAATTATAACATTTAAAAGCGGCACAACGTCTAACTTCAAATACGGCAGGTTTGACTTTTCAGTTTCGCACTAAAGGGTATAAATTAACAAGACGTGAAGATCCGCCACTCAACACGCAATGTCTCAAAAATTGTAGGGTGAAGAAGATTTAACGACTAGTTTCTCCCTGCTTACTATGTGTACACTGTACACATAGCAGGGTGGTCAATGAGTTGTGACCAGGGCTTGTAACTGGTATGCATAAAGGTACTGCGGCATTACCGCTCCGCTTAGAGATTAAGCCGCCACCCACCAGCGAGCGTCTCTAAACGGAGCAGTACCTTTATGAGTGCCGGTTACAAATCCTGGTTGTGGCTACTCTATTTCATTTTAGACTTTTCCTTACTTTTGATTCTTTTCCTCTGTAGTGTACAATAACCAACGTCTAGACAATATAAATTCAGGGCGGCCACGACTCAACGATCGTATTGGTTATTAGGTATACAAAGTACCTCTCCGCAAATCTTGAAGGTGCAGGTGACCTCCTCCAGCTCGATGTTGGTAATGCCGGGCACCTTGCGCGCCTGCTGGATGTTGGCGCCGTGCGTGCCGATGGCCAGCCCCATCAGCTCCTCGCGGACGCTGAACTCATCCTGGTATCTATACGACAATATGAACATTTGTATTAATAACATGGGAAAAACATATATACTAAATAGATGACAAGACGACCATGATGTCGATATTTATAACATTTTTTTAATTTAACAATTTAATTTTTTAGTTATTGTATACATACCCTCCTCGATTGTGTATTTTTGTAGACTCTAGCTGCCTCGCGGCTTCTTCAGTCTTTTTTAGCAGTAGCAGCTTTTGCGTTAAATTTCTAAAAGAGAAATAAATTGTTACTATACTTTACATATATCTTCTTACAAAGTTTTTATTATTTTTAACATTTTTTAACCAAAAAATATAAAAATTTGAACTTAGGTGAATATGAACCCAGTTAACAATATTTATGTCTTTATTAGTTGTATTTTAAGCCAAATTTATTTCTTAGTTTAATCCAAATCTTCTTAGTTTTAGCTACTCTTATCGTATTATCGTATCTAGAACTAGAGTATCTAGTACTAGAGTAATATTAATAACTAGCGGACGCGCGCAGCTTCGCTTGCTTGCTTAGGGGTGAATTCTAATAA